>AZIM01007928.1:9122-20216 GCA_000516915.1 Ophiophagus hannah | reverse complement strand
TTACGTTTTGGATTTTGTTACGTTTGTGTTACACTCCAGGTCATCACAATGTCAGATAAGAGACATCATAGTCCACAACCACATAATGGGTGGAGTAAAAGGCTCAGAAGTGATCCTTCCTAAGTTCTCAGTTTGTAAAGGTGATTGTAGTTTTAGTACAACCTTGTATTGTAATATTGGTTGGGTAACCAAGTTCAGAGAACACCGAGATCCCTTCATGTAAAGATGATTGTATTTTTAGGCTTGCAAGTTTCTGTTAATGTAACTTTACAATAAAGCTGAATTAGTTTATCTGGTCATGTTCTCCATCTGGCCTACTTGGTAAGGCTGACACCTTGCTCTAAAGCAACCTTTCTCAACTTCAGCAACTTTAAGATATGTAGACTGCAACTCCTAGAATTCCCCAGGAAGAATTCTCCATCTTAAAGCTACTAAGATTGAAAAATACTGTTCTGAAAGGTTCAACAGAAAACTTATTTTCCATAGCATTACTGCACATTAGATTATCAGGCCAACCTATGGGTTTCCTGCTGAACATTTGGGACAAAGAGTCCGGTAATATTCTGGGAATAGCCTGATGTTTTTGCAAGTGCTTCTCAGACCACATACTGGATATGTGGACACAGCATGTTTCATTGGAAATAATGACTGTTCCTTTTCAACCTTTTGGCATTTAGGCAAAATTGGTAATGGATCAGAGTCCCAAAACACAACTTGTTTGACATGCTGAAATCCCCCCACCTTTGTTTCCTCAGGCAGACCCTGTCAGTGCTACTCCTGTTGTCAATATCAAACTTCTAAGGCTGCTTTTACACATCAGTATAGTGTACGTGAGCCCTTGCTCATTCTGTGATTACAGATGTAAGCACCTACTATTTCCAGCCTGACAAGCTGCCAAAGCCTTTGTATATGAGCTGGCACCAGAGACTTCTCTCCTACCAACTGTATCCATAATAAGAAAAAAATTCTTCTGTGGCCAAACATTTTAATCCTCTTTTCTGTTTTGGCAATTGGTTTCTAGTGACTTCACTAGTCATTCCATAAACTCTCATCATAAAGCATTACATAACACCTATGTCTGGTTGTCAGGTCCTTCAAAGTGAAACAGTAGGGCAGGTAGAAACAAGGACCAGAAAAGAAGTTCTCCAAATATTTTGAAACAGAATAGCAGAATAGCAGAATAATAGAGTTGGAAGGGACCTTGCAGATCTTCTTGCTCAAACAGAAGACCCTATACCGTTTCAGACAAATGGTTGCCTAATCTCTTCTTTAAAAATCCCAGTGCTGAAGCACCCACAATGTCTGGAGGTAAGCCATTCCTCTGATTGATTGTTGTAACTATCAGGAAATTTTCCTTAGTTCTAGGTTGGATCTCTCCTTGATTAGATTCCACCCATTGCTTCTTGTTCTACTTAAACTAACTCACTACCTCGCTTTCCATAAATAAAAGATGAATTCAACTTGAAAACTTGTCTGTTTGCTTGTTAGAATTCTCGATTGTTAGCTAGCTGGAGTCCTACATTGTTTTCCTCACTTTTTTATTTATTTATTGCCACATGCTGCCATTCCCATTATTTGGTGACTGATTTTATTTGTTCACTTCTTGTCTAAAGTGTCTTGAACATGAGGAAAATCTTATTAGGTGACCCTAAGGCCTACCTAGTCCAGTATTCTGCTTTACACCAAGTCCAACCAGATAAATAGAGGATAAGGAGAAGCTGAAGGCAATAACACTCTCAAATGTTATTCAACTGACATTCAGAGGAATGCTTCCTCTGATTCTAAATAATTTTACATAATCACACATTTAGCATATGATACATGTTTGCATTGCATACTGTAGCTTTTGAGAGGCAATTCCAGAGGTACATCATTGTGGATGGGGTGGATGAAATATATAATTAACCTGTAAAGTTGACAAAAAACCTCCATGCAAGCCAATTAAAGTACCAAAAATATCTGAAGGCTAAACTGGGCCATGTAATGTAAATACTATATAAAAATCTTTGTATTGCAAACAAATGATATCGTTGACTGAATAAAGGAGAATATGATTAAGTCAGTTTTCTTTTAGAGTGTTATACTGATAACCAGACATAAATGCCTGACCTTTGGTACATACATATCTTAGAAAAAAGATGCTCTAAATAATTCCCCATTATTATTCCATCTCTACAGCCTTGAAAAGCAGTTCTGTTTATTACACTTAGAAATGAATGATGGCTTGGAAGCATCAGCGTATGTATTTGTAAACCTTCTGTTCTAATGTCTACATTTTATAAATATGTATTAGTATTCTGTAAATTATACATTTTTAAAAAATTCCCAAGCATAATTAGATACATTGACTTGATAACCCTTCTTAGTTGATTTAAGACAAACCCTGAAGCCAATCAGTTGATAAAGGGAAGCAACTATTAATTAAAATGCTTTTATCTATTCAGTAAGTGCTTCACCAGCTTGCTGTAAGATGTTCTGTGTTTGTTTTTAACAGTTTCAAAATTCATTGTTCATGTAATGTAGTATTTAAGTGTCATCCACTTAATTATTCAAAATGGTTGCTGACCCTCTCAGGAAAAACTTCAGCAATCCTATCAAATGCACTCAGGAAATCGTTCTTACCCATAGTTCTTGGATTTTTCTAGAGCATTTCTTGATCTCATATCCTTCCTTATAAAGTATGAGCAATTTTAACCTCATGCAAGTTCTCTCTCATTACATTATTTAAATAAGAAATTTCATGGTCAGTTTTGAGTGCAACTGAATCAATTCACTAAACAGTATATGCAATGTGACTATCTATGTAGAACCAAAATGATGGCATTGTTGCATGTTTAATGTATTTTATAGCAGCAAGTAACTGAACAGATGTAGTGTATAAACAATACAGATTATGGATGGATATAGGGCAGCATAACTACATTTCAAATAATTTCAGATTGTTCCAGGTTGCATTGCTAAACTGTAATCAGCTCTTCATCTTGTCACCTTTCCCTTGCAATGGCTGATGTGATGTCATTGCAATCAACAGTGCTAGATAAAAATATGGAGACTTCTAGTATCAGATCACATTCCATATTGTGCTATACTGGTTGTTACCAAAGAGAGAGAAAAACTGAAAACACTCATATGGGGATAAAAGTACCAATACAAGAGAATACCATATATGTAGCTCAGGATTGAATCATGAAGTCTTTGGTGCCCCCTGAGCTTTGTTGTTTGCTTGCAGACATTTCATTATTCAACTAGGTAACATTATCAGTGCAGGTTTGCTCCCAGTTTATATACAGTAGGCTTCCTAACAGGATGGGTGGAAGGTGTAGTTTTCTCCTTGACAATTCCTTGGTTAGGGTATTGTTTTCCGCTTGCTAGGGTTATTTTTTTATTGTTTGTGCTTTTTTATTTGAATGATGTGTAAATATTTATGTATCTATTGATGATTGATTTGTCTCATTTCCAAGCATCTAGGAATTAGCTAGTGTTCAACACTTGCCATAGCGGGTTGAGTGGTCAGGCATAAAGCATATAGTTGATAAAGTTGTGTTGGTATCCATTGTTGATAGATGTTGTATATAGGCTGTCTCTTTCCTTTTTTTGGTGTTCTGAGTTGAATTCACCTAAATAAATGGAGCACTTGGCTAAAAGTGTCAGTTTGATGTCTAACACTGTAACCTTGTGGATGAGCTTTTCTTTGTTTTTCCATTTTGTTGTCCTGAGTAAAGAAAACAATACCAATATCAGCTGAAGAGTTATTATGGCAAGCAGACTATTATATAGATGTTATCTCTTAGGAATCAATTCCTCTCATCAGGAGAACAGGCTAGTAAGTCACCTGGTTTAGTTGTTTGTAGAACAGAGGGATTCTGGGGATGATCTGAATATACCTCTATCCAGAAGAATCCCTGCTTAATAAATAAGGTGTCTTTTGCTTGTACAAGCAGAAAACTTAGCAAAACTTCTATGGAACTTAACAATTCATTTGGAGAACAATATAAGGAGTCAACCTGAAATTTATATGATTTCTGTTCCATAATCACAGGATTGACTCATAGGACCTAGAATAAATTCTCCCTTTTTACAACCCTCTAGTTTCTCTATTTAGAGTAGAGTTGGAGCAACTAGATGGAGCAGAGCATTTACTGGCCAGATGTTCTTCTTGATGCCTACAGAATTTGCAGCAAATATTTTGTTGGTGCTCTGAGAGAAAAACATCTGCCGCTACCTAGGATTGAACCCTCATCTTTCTGGGTGGAAGGTGAGTGTCTTCACCACTAGGCCACCACACTGCTCATATTTTTTATCACCTAGAATGTTCTTCAGGAATATTCTTCATCTGGTATTTTAATTTGGGTGTTTCTCCAGATCCAGTTAAGACGATTTGTCTCAAGAATTTCTGGAACTTAAAAAAAAATCAGTAATGCTCTGGATGAGGTCAATAAATTGAAAAAGAAAGACATTAGTTGTATGATTTATGTTGCAGGAAAATAACTTTATTGTCTGTCTGCATAAGCATCTATCAAGTTCAAAATTTTCAACTCTAGTTTATATTTATTAACACTACTTTGATTCTGTAAACATTTTTTAAAGGTTAGCTATAATTTAGTGGTAGGTGACTGAATTCCAGCAGCCATGAAATATCTTAATATATGGTCTAAGATTCTGTCCACCTAATCAAATTTCTAAAAAAATGCTAAAATGTTCATTTGCGCAAAAAGAAGTTTTGATTAATCTGCATATTTGATTTGGCAAACACATCTGGAAATCAGGCACCTGGACTATTTTGCTTATCAATAGCCCAGGGCATATGCAATGCAAGGGAAATTGAATTTTCCAGAGTTAATCAGGTAATCATGGAATGGTCACGTATCTCTAAAGTAATTTTTTTCTTTTTAGCTGCTTCTACTTATATCATATTTCCTTTTCATGAATCATCAAATGACTTTTTGTTCTCTGCCACAGAATCCACTCCAAGGTGATTTTAGGTTTTGTTCCTTTTGTACAGGAAACTATAAATGCAATTACCAAAGCCTATAATTTTGTTACTTTAGGACAATTCCTCTTGGATTAATGAAGCACAACTACTATTTATTCTTCTAAATGTCCCACAGGAATAAAGAGAGAGAGAGAGGCAGGCAGAACTGCTATTCCCAAGAAGCTTTTTCTAATCTACAAGAGAACTGAAATCAGTGACCCCAGGGAGAAAGTTCCCATTATTCCATTGATTGAGAGTGGAGGTTAGCTACTCAGCTGTCCCTTGTTTGAACAGCCAGATGTGTAGGTCCCTTAGCCAAGTTCATGGGTTTCCTGACTGTAAATCTAGAAAACTGCAGATCTGTAGTCAAGCAAGGAGAACTAACATATTTCTGTTTTCAGTTCAGCAATCAGGCCTAAATGAACAGTAAAATAGGCTGGAACTAAATCATCAATCAAGTATCAGGGTGAATTGGTTTGGAATTTCAGTGTGTTGTAATAAAATAGCACAAGTACACAAATTAAGAATGATGTGATGCAAAGTTTAACAAGGTGGAATGAATAGGGAAAGGTTTTGGTTTTCCCCTTGTTCTATTTCCTTCACGGTCTGCTCTTGTTGTCCTGCTTTTTGCAGAAAATTCACTCTGGCTTTCAGTTATCTTTATCTCTAATGCTGAAATGTTGGATCATTTGAGTTCTGATTTAAATAAAGGTTGGCTGATTGAAAGTTGCTCAGCAGTTCTTTGATCTCAGAAATCCTTATCTGCAATATGTCTGGAGCTCAAAGTTTTTTGCATATTATTTCTGACTCTCTGAGGCAGCTCTTAGATGTTCTGATTCATCATCTAAGAACTGGCTGAGTGTAAAATCAGTTAACGGGGTCCTCCAGAGATATCGTGCGATAAGCTTCCTAGTCTGCAATGCAAGGCATACTTTAGTTATTTAAATACTGCTATCCCAACCATGGAAAGGCAAAAATATACTTTTTTACTGTATGCTCTCTTGACTGCAGAATGAAATAAACCATTCATGACATTTCCAAGACCAAAAATCTAAAAAAAACCCTTTCTTTGAATTCTTTTCCTAATTATCCTCTAATATTTAGACACGTCTACCCCTATTTGCTTAAGTTCACTATTCGCTAACAACCCTGACTCCCACTTCTGATTGTTCTATCCAGATTAATGTAATCAGTAAATTTCTAAAATCTGAAACTCAAATAAAAGACCTCTAAAACCCAGCTTTTCCAGCTGTGCCTGGAGTTCATTCAGACCCAGACATTGCTCTGTTATTGATATTGCTTAAATTTGTTTTTGTGTAGTTATTGTTTTAACTTGCATTATGGGAGCTAATTACTTCCATATTAGCAATTTTGGTTAACTATAGTAAAACCAATTGGATTGTTGCAGTTGCTATTCCTAAAAAAGCCCTACACTTTGATTTGGGCTCAGTATCTTCCACAAAGCATTCCTCACCTATCAACTCTGCAGGCTATGGCATCTCACTGTTAAAAACAAAATGCAGCAATACTGCTTGTTTTAAAAAGGATATGTGTTACATTTTTGAAGTATGACTGTAGCAACAGTGGCAAGCCACTTCCATATTAATGTCAAAGGAACTACATAGATGTGCCCGGGAAGCCACTAGGAGTCAAGCTTGACTCAAAAGAAGCCTTTGTTAATGTACTTCGGAGAGAAATGCCTACCAAATGTGAAACAAAGTAAATTTCTGTATAATGATCACTAATTATGTGCTATCAAGTCAGTGTGAATGTTTGTAACACAGTGATTAAAGATACTGAGCTTGTTAGCTAGAAAGCTGACAACTCAGCTTTGAGACCTATGTGCCATGCGACGGGGTGAGCTCCCATTGCTTGCCTCAGCTCCTGCCCACTTAGCAGTCTGAAAACTTGCAAATGTGAGTAGATAAATAGGTGCCACTTCGGTGGGAAAGTAACAGAGTTCTGTGTGGCTCGGCAAATAGTCATTCTGGCCACATGACCACAGAAATNCAATGCTGGCTCCCTCAGCTAAGAAACAAAGATGGAAACTGCCCCTTAGAGTTGGACATGACTGGACAAGGGAAACCTTTTAGTGGTTATATGGACTTTGTCCAAGTTGACCCTTTAGGTTTTCCTGTGGTATACCCACCATCACTTTAATCAAGGCCATTATCCTTGGTGCTGGTCAGCCTCTTTTTTTAAATTTCTTTCCACTTGTTTCCAGCATTATGGATTTTTCAAGGGCCCTGGGTCTTCACATAATATGTCCAAAATATAATACTTTAAATTTGGTAAATTTTGCCATTGATGAGAACCCTGGGCTGAGAGTATGGATAGTAACCCATTATTTGAGACCATACTATCTCTTATATTTATCTCCAAGAGAAAAAAGCAAATAAGCTACTCCCAGGGGGAAAAATTAGCCCATGAGTTACCTCAGGTGAGTAATATTGTGTTATTCATTTGCCTCATATTTTTGCTTTCTTATTTGCATGACTTTCAGAGTTGTTTGGTTAATCTGACTAAAGTCTATCAAATTCAGTGTGATGCAAGAGCAGCAATATTAGATGTTCCTAGGAAACTTACAGGCTCACTTCTAATTGGGAAAGCAGAAGATAAATACCTGAAAAATCACATCACAATACAAAGATTCTATTTAGTTACTATGGTTAATGCCTTTAGTAGGACTGGCCCTTATGAACTTGCCTTTAAGCTATCTAACGCTGGGTAAAACCTATTCCAGACAACAGTTCAATTTAAGGACAAGGATAGATTGGCCATAACCTGGGAGCTCTAAGATCATAGTGTCTTTTGGCAATATTATAAGTCAACTGTAGCTCAAAAAAAAATAGCTTCTTTTACTAGTCTTGAGGACTGGTTGATTTCATTAGATCCTTCTGTGGTCTAATGACTGATGTATAATCGGAGGTTTTCTTTTTCATTTTCATATATATCACAGGGGATAATTGTAATGCCATATTTAAAAGGTGGATGTTAAAATACATCTAGTGTGATTATTAAGAATGTAAAATTATCATGAAACCATATGGAAGAAACTGTTGTTGTTATTGGGTGAAAGCTGGAAACAAAACCATTGTTTTATTTTCCAATAAAAACAATCCACAAAACCCTTTCTGTATGTGGGCAGCTACACCCAAACAGCAGCAGTCACATTTTAAAAGAGAGTTGACATAGAGAAAATTTGTATTTGAAAAGATTGTATAGGTTTGTCAGTATATCAAAGAACAAGAATATTTCCATTTAAAAAGATAATTCGACAATCTGTATTAACAGTGACATAGCAAAAGATGTCAATAAAGTCCTTTCTAATTTGCAAGACTTTATAAATGTAAATAGCAAAAAAATATCGATGAACAATTTAGAATACTTGTACAACCTACCCATCTGGATCAAAAGCCTGTAAATCAGCCAGGACTTCTAGTGATTGACACACAATTCTAAATAGCTATTATTTTCTTGTTTCTTAAAAACGAAATGGAACAATTAATCTAGATAACTGGAAAAATGTGTTCTTACATACCATTATAAAGGTGCCAACATTTATTTTCTGAAGATGAAAGGGATTACAAGGACAACAAAATGGGTTTCAACACTTGAGCAAAACCGTCTACAAGTAGAGAATTAAAAATACAAAAGTCAGCTGAAGTTACCATATGCTTTCTTTCAAGAAGTTCAAGATGGCTTGAAGAATTTAAGGCCAATACCAATTGATTATAATTGGTTATTAATCATCAGGCTGTCTAGATGCAGCTAAAGTAACTGAACCTTAAACATGACCTTCATGATTGATAGTTATTAATAAAGTTCTCCACATTGTTTTAGAAAGGCAGGGTTATACAAAGGGAGTGAGCTTTACCTCTATGACTGAAAGGAATAGATAGGATTCTTAAAGGTTAAAGAATGCAGTCAGTTGCTCAAACTCTTGAAGCTTAATACCTTTGGCTATTCAAAAAGCTAATTAAAACCCAGCTGGAACCAAGTCAATAGACAGTATTTCAAAGGAAAACACATCACAATAGAATGTGTAATTGGTGATGATTGGAGCAGTTCATAGCAGATTGAGCATTCAGAGGTTTAAGAATAAGTGCTTTAGAGAAAAATTTACATATTTTGTATACTTAGAGTATAGATCAGATTTTCCCACCAGCTGCCACCCACATTTGTTGGTTACAACTCCCATCACACAACTTGGCTGCTTGTGTACATGAACTACAGTCCAACACATCTGGAGCATGACATAAATGTCAAAGGAAGTGTAGGCAGTTGGCAAATTTAAAAATGGAAAATCTCTTCTTTAGCACCACAGTTGCTATGACTAATGTGTACTTTAGAAATGATGTGGTCAGTGTGCTTCTTTTTGCACCTTTGATATCATTTACTCAAGAGAAGATTAAATCTGAATTTAAGATGACTCTCCTCCAACAAATATTTAGCAGGATGAGCATTAGAGCCTCCTGTGCATGTAGCATATTGGGCTACTCCAGCATTTTTGGTTTGGGACACGTACTTCAGCATCTTGGTATAGGGTATAGAGTCTCCTGCTTGTGCAGGGGGCTGGACTAGAAGACCTCCAGGGTCCCTTCCAGCTCTTGTTTATGGTGAATGCTGCCTGCTGGTAGGAACCAAAGTCACTGGCCTCATGTTTCCTGCCAGTGCCACCTGGGGGAAGGACCCACTTCCGATTTTTATTTAATCAGCATTGCCACAGCCACATGGGGCTGCTGCATTGAGAGTGGCTTTGCCACAGGGATGGTGGTGGGAGCCAGAGGGTCTTTTTGTCTGCTCAGGAAGTAATTTATGGAGCTTGGGAGCCCCGATAGGCCAGTCCTAGTGTTAGTGTGATCTTCCTCTGTGATGTTTACAGTGTTTAAGCCTTCCATGAACATTCTTTGGCATGTATTTCAAGGGCCTCCTCTTGGCCATTTGGCTTCAGGAGGGGGGGTGTCCATCTCATTGCCATCTTGGGAATTCAATTATTCTCCATGTGGAGAATATGACCTGCAAGTTGGGGTCTTCTGCTTGCATCAATGTTATGTAATTTGCAGAAGAAACCTTTTTGGAGCACTTCTTTGGTGTCATAACTATCCCCTGTGATTTGGTTGCAAACGTTTCGTCCCCATTCGAGGAGAGATCTTCAGTGCTCTTTGGATTGTGCTTGTATGGGGGAGCACTGGCCTTTAAATACCTTTCTGACTCCTGGTTTCAGGTTGTGTAATTGGTTGGCTATAGTTGCTGAGTCATAGTCCTTTTAAGTACTATCTGTGTGATGTAAATTAGTGCTGGTGATGTTGTTCAGATGTCTTTTGATGATGTCATGGTCTGGTTTCAGGTTGATTTGATCAGCTGTGTGTGATGTGATCTGATTTCTTGTGATCTGTTGAGTTATAACTTCGTTAGAAGCGTTGGCTGTTCATTGGTCTTTAAATGCTGCCTTCAGGATCATAGTTGATGTTGTTCTTTCGTTCTAAGTGGTTGGTAGATTGGGTCAATGTCAATGTGTTTATTGTTTGTTGATTTTTTCGTGGAAAACCAGGCTTCCAGGAATTCCCTTTCTCTCCCTGACTTCGCCTAGGTTACAACTGTGGTCCCAGTTAGATTGAATTTGTGTCCTTTTGAGTCTTCATGGATGGACATGAGGGATAGAGGGTCATGTCTCTTGATGGCCAGAAGTGTTTGTGCAGTCTGGTTAATAGTTTTCTTCCTGTGTGGCTGACATAGTTCTTCAAGCAGTTGCTGCATAGGATCCAATATATGACGCCTGAACTTTGGTTCATTTCTGTCTGCCCTTTCGGTTTTGACAGAGTCCGTCTGAGGATTGAGGTTGGTTTGTGGGCTATTGTGAGATTTTGTTGATGCAGCAATCTTGCCCTCATTTCTGAAACTTTTTGCATGTAGGCGATTGTGATGTCTGGTCATTGTTGTTTTTGTGGTGGTTGTTGTGTTGCTTTGCCTATTTGTGTTATTTGTATGTAGACCAGGGGTGGGATGCTACTGGTTCTGCCTGGCTCTATAGGACCGGTAGCTCTGAAGAGCAGCAGACACTGAACCAGTTTTGTGTTTGCTGCTGTTTGGCCCACCCGCCCGGGCTCTTACCTGTCCTT
>AZIM01007920.1:2553-14466 GCA_000516915.1 Ophiophagus hannah | reverse complement strand
TCTCTAAGCAATTTACAGAGTCAGCATATGCAAGAACTGTATTAGTCCCAATAAAATTCTGGCACTGCAGTACTAAACATATCTAAAATTAAAGTTTATTGTAGTATTTGCTGCCAAGCAGCAACCATACAGCTAGTTCTTATTTACCAACCAGTGGCTTAGTGATTATTCAAAGTTACAACAATGCTGAATAATGAGACTCAATGATAGGTCCATGAAGTTGAGGTTATTGCAACACCCTTCTTATAACTCATGTCTGTCAACCACATCCATTTACAACAGTCACACAATCCCATGGTCATATATGATCACCATTTGTGACCTTCACAGCCAGATTCCAACAAACAAAGTCAATGGAAAAGCTATCTAGAAGTGGCAAGTTATGGTCACATGACATCTCATTTAACAACTCACAGTGATTTGCTTAGTGACCACAGCAGGAAATTACAAACTCTTGGTCACATAAACATTTATGATAATGTTGCTTAGGAACAGTGTTCTCAGTACCGACTACAACTGATAAATAAGGACTATCTATAGTTATGAACAGGTGATAAGACCATAATCATATAGAAATTTACCTGGAAGAATAAGCTTCACTAAAAACTTTTAGAGCTTTTCTGAAAGTTTGGCAAATTGCTCAGTTAATATTCTGTTCCCTTCCTTAATTCGGAGTTCTCTTCATACACATAATCCTCAACTTACAGTTGGTCATTTAACAACATTCACAGTCACAATGGTTTTGGAACAGGTGCTTTATGGCATGTAAAGCATTTCTAGCCATCATAAAATATTGCATCATCCCACTCTTCACACTTTTTCTAGGGTTTCAGCATCTTTTTGCTATTGTGGCAACCAGAACTGCAATACTCCAAGTGCGACTTCAATAGTGCAGTATAAAATACTACTATCACTTCTTGTGATCTTGATACTATCCTTCTGTTGATGCAGCATTGGCTTTTTTGGCAGCTGCAACACATTGCTGGCTCATATGTAAATGATGGTTCATTAGGAAACCTAGATCCCTTTCACAGATACTAGTGTTGAGGCAGGTATTGCCTATTCCTGCTTAATTGCAGAACCTTACTTTCATCACCAATGAACTGCATCTTTTTGGATTGGACCCGATGCTTAAGTCTATCAAGATCCTTCTGAATCTTGAGTCTTCCAAAGTACAGGTAGTCCTCGACTTACAACCACAATTGAGCCCAAAGTTAATGTTGCTAAGTGAGACATTTGTTAAGTGAGTTTTCCCCCATTTTATGATCTTTCTTGCCATAGTTGTTAAGTGAATCACTGCAGTTGTTAAATTGTTAACAACCTTGCCTCTCAGAAGATCGCAAAATTTGATAATATGACCCTGGGACATTACAACTGTCATAAATACGAACCAGTTGCCAAGTATCTGAATTGATCACATGAAAATGGTCACAAGCAAGGGTGGGATTCAAATTTCTTAACAACCAGTTCTGTGAGTGTGGCCTAATTTGTGAGTGTGGCTTGGTGGTCATGTGACTGGGTGGGTGTGGGTTGTTGACTGGGCATGGCTTGGTGGTCACAGGACTGGGTGGGCATGCTTGTATGTAAATATTGTAAATATTTATGTAAATATTTATTTTTTTATTAAAAAACAGCAGCTTTTACCTAAACTCAGGCAAAACAGGCAGGCAAATTGAGTTGCTCACAGAATCACAAAGTCACTCACAGATCTATCTTTCTGCAATCTGCTGCCTGAGTCTGCACCGAAAAATAGAAGCTTCAGTCCTAAGGAAGGTTCAGCTCTGCTCTCAGGCCACTTCAGGCCCCAACCCCCTGAATACCACCCCTGATTGGGCCTTAGGGAAGACTCCTGGGTGAAGGCGAAGCAGTACAAGAGCAATTTAGATTAGCTAGAAAGCAAGAAATCCAATGATTTCCTGCTTTCTAGCTAATCTAAATCACGTGGCACAGCTGATAGTCAGAAAAGCTGATCACCCGGGGGGAGGGGGGAAAGGAAAAATAGCAACTTNGACGGGGCGGGGAGTGGTGGGTGNNGAGTGGCGGGGCCAGCCAGTGGCGCAATTTGCCAGTTTTCCAAACTGCACAGAATCATAACAACCAGTTCTATACAACCGGTCTGAACAGGTAGAATCTGTTCATAAATCACTTATTTTAGTGTCATTGTTACTTTGAATGGTCACTAAATGAATGGTTGTAAGTCAAGGGCTACGTGTATTAGCAATTCCCCCCAGTTTAATGTCTTCTGTAAATTTGATGAGTACCACTTCAATTTTTTCATCTAGATCACATATGAAGATGTTGAAGAGCACTTCATATGTGCCTAAGGGCCTAAGTCAGAAACTCGAGGTACCCCACTGCTTACTTCCTTCTATATAGATGTAGTTCAATTGAAGATCAACACTGAATGAAGGTGGATCAGCCAATTGCAAATCCATCGGGTGAGGGTACTATCAACCCTGCATTTTTCTGTTTTTACCAAGAAGTAGGCTATGATGTACTTTATTAAATACCTTACTGACATCTAAGTATACTATATCCACAATATCCACATAGTAATCACTTTGTTCATTTCTAGACACTCACAAATCTGCTTCTTATTTGTTCAAAGCAATTAGGTTGTCTCTCATGGTGCTGCTTTTGGTAGTTTGGTCTATTTTGTCCTTTTGCATAAAGACAGGTGACAGAAGGGATTAAGCAGAACTACTGCTTGTCACCTTCTTGCTACCATCTCTCATTAGCGGATTAATCATTTCTTTTTGTTCATCATAATCTTCTTCCTCTCCTCCTCCTCCTCCTCCTCCTCCTCATCTCTTTTATTCATTAAACATGAAACTCAGTCAACTAGGTATCAACCAAGTATCTTCTTAAAATATACGATGTTCCGAGTAGCACAGTTTTTTGCAATTCCGCTGGTGTTATTGTAGGAAGCTGCAATTTCTTGATCTGTTTTGTNNNATTCTTGGACATGGTACCAAGTGCCCCAATGACAATGGGTATCATTGTTACATGTTTCATCCATAACAATGTAGTTTTGATGGCCAGGTTGCGATATTTCATGATTTTTTTCCAGTTCTTTTTCTTAGACTCTGGTGTCTTCTGGTACAACGATATCAATAAATTGTATGCTTCGGCCCTCGACAATCATAGTATCTGGTGTGTTGTGTTCCAAAATGGTGATCTGTCTACATTTGAAAGTCCCACAAGATCTTCATCGTCTCATTTTTGACCACTTTTTCTATTTTATGTTCCCATGACTTTTCAGATACAGGTAGGGCATATATTTTACACAATGACCAATGGATTGATTTAGCAACTCGATCATGTCTAGCTTTGTAGTAAGTTTGCACTCACATATTAAGTGTGAAACAGTTTCAACTTTGTCCTTGGAAGGTCAGGAGTTTGGATTGTCAGTGGATTTCTATATCTTTGCTTTCATGGCATTAGTTTGTAGTACTTGTTTTTGAGCAGCATGTATTAAACCTTCTGTTTCTTTCTTCATGGTTCCTCTCTTAAGCCATGACCATGTCAAATTGTTATTACATTTTCCTTCAATGTTTTTCAAGTGCTGTCCATGCAAAGCTCTGATTTTTCATTCATTTAATCTGTTATCCAACTGTTTTTCCTTATATTCTGCCCTTATTTCTGTTGTTTATAATGTTGTTGTTGTTATCATTATTTGCATTTGTTGCAAGTCTTTGTTCATTCTGGGCCTTGGCTTTCCTGACTTTATCCTTGCAAATTTGGGCTTTTCCTTATGTTATTTGCCCTTGAAAATCCTTGATGGCATTGCTATTCATGTTAATGAATTCATGTTAACAAATGATTTTGGTCAAAACATATTCATATTTTACTCAGTAAAATGTTGATTTTGTCTTTTGCCAGATATGTGAAGGGAAATATTTAGCTTTCCATCTAATAAAGAAGCGTTGGGATAGAGAAATGTTTGATGTAGATTGTCAAAATAAAAACTTCCAGAATAAAAACTTTTGTGTAGAATACTATAAACAAAGTGAAGATGATCATTAGCATGCATTTATTTATTTAGCATATGGCATATCACACATGGACTAGAAATATAAATTAACATTTCAACTAGATTAGTAGAACTCAACAAAATACAAATGTCAAGAAGATCTATGTTCAAATATTAATGTCTAGGCCATCTAATCACTGAAGTACAGCATTGTTTAAATTTAAAAAATCAGATATTGGACCAGTATATGCCCTTCAGCTTATAGCCAGTCATGATGTGGACTACAGTTTGACATGGGACCTCACAGTTACACCGAGGGGAGGATACTGTGTTCCATTTATACATAGAGTCTCAGCAAATGCTATGTGAGGTGCAGGATTGTTCATTGCTGACATGTAGTTCAAAGCCTGGCACCTTTTTTTGGTGGGGATTAGAGAAACATACAGATAAGTAAGTCAAACAGTTTTTATTTTACAAAGTTACAGATATTATTTGTGCTAATATTTTCTATGGTATATAATATATGTGCTTACTGATACTGTAGGGACAAATTTACATAGTGTGTTCACAGTGCATATGTTGGAAAGACATAATAGGAACTGTAAAAATAGCATGATACAATTCTTTTTCAGGTTATATTAGAATACATCCTGTATCTCATGGAAAAATAAAAAAATATATGAGGTTGTCAAAGATGAAGTTGTCTGATCACTAACAGCTGACACCAATTTGAGGGCACAGTCAAAAAACAGTGAATGGGTACAACAATATTCTTCAAATACCAGAAAGGATATCACATCAGGAAAGGGCAAAACTAGTTTTCACTTAGCCAAGAGTACAGAATCCCAGAATAAGGGATTTAAATTGCAGAAGGCTGATTCTGGCTGTACTTTAAAAAGAAATTCTAAGCAGTAAGAGCAGTAAGAAGAAAGAAAGTAGTTCCCAAGAAAAGGAAAGGTCTCCCTTTTACTGAATATAAATTAGTTGGAAGCTGAAAATATCCTTTGAGATTAATGGACTAGAGTAGGTTATTAGTACAAAATATTTCCTACTGACCAGTTAAATTTGTTATTACACATATAGAACAACTTTTCTTTCTATCAACAGGATTGGAATGAATGGATGCTTACAATCTGTATTGCGGAATCAAAGAGCAAACAGCACTAATCCTTTCTGTTGTGATTCCCAGAGAAACATTAGCAAAACAAGAGATCAAAGCTTGTATTGAATCATCTTACTTTCCTCACATTGTAAAAATATTTTAAAAATTCACCACAATCCTCTTGGCAGATCAAAATATACAGAATGGTGCAATTCAAATAGTAAATAATAGCAGTGAAAAAAACAAGATTCAAGCTGGGTTCTCATCCCAGAAACTAGCCAAACATTTTTTGGTTTAGTATATAATAAATACCACCAGATCAAATGGATTCATTGATGATTGAATATGTATTTGGTTAATTATCTGAATGTATATAGCAGTTTGGTCCTTATTAACAAACAGTATAAAAAGTAAACATTTTAAGGGGGGGGGGCAAATGCCCTCCTGTGAAATATAAATCGTATCTTCCTTCCTTGCTCTGCTGTTCATATATGTTGAGATTTCAATTCCCAGATTATCTTGTTGATTTAGACATTTGGGGAGTTTCGGTTCCGTAAAGTTCTAGGGTGGGAAACGCAATTCTAAGTGTTTAGAAGGCAAGGAGCAAGAAAAGTGATCGGTTTTTTTAATTGACCACTTCGCTGTTTCTGATGGATCCACTGTTTTGTTTCTGATGAATCCACTGTTTTGTTTCGTTTCTTTCGACACAAAAACATAGTATTTAACCACTTTGTTTTTTCAAATACATGTGTGATGTCATTCTAGTTACGTTCTGACTTATATTTTATATTTTCTTATTATTTTCACAGCCCTAAACACACAAAAGAAAATTCGAAAAATACATCTCTAGAAATTCTAACCCTTGGGAAAGCGGAGATAGAAAAGCAGAGAAAAGGAACTACATTACCCAGCATGCCAATTGACGCCTACTTCCTGCATTGTCACGTGATTGTCTCACGTATCGTTATGGCGGAAACTGCGGAAAAGGTAAAACTTATACATTGAGCAAACTAGTTATTATAAACTGGAGAATCCTGAAGAGTTTCGAAAAATAATTATAAAACGGAAACTTTGGAGATGGGGGCTTTTGTACATTTCTGACTTTGGTGAAATAAAGTAGAAATCCAGCGGGATCGCTGAATAACAGGCGATAAGAGGAAACTGCTATTACTGGGAAGACCATAATGATGGAGAAAAGATAAAAACGGGGAATTTTGAGAAGATAAAATATTCGTTTGTTCATATGATGGGGAAGGTTGCTATAAGAGTTTAAAGAAAGTATTAAGTGAAAATCATGCACGTTTTCGTTTCGGATTGCAGGATACCATAGTAATACAATAATTAATTAACTTGCTCTATGACAGTGATTCCTCAATATATAGAAGTATTAAGGTTTTTGGATAACAGTTTCCTCAACTTTAGCGGACTTCTTTTATGAACTTTAGTTGCGACGATCTTAAATTATGGGCTCTGCAGTCTTCAGATTCAATCTCCAAAGGCTTGAAAGGAATTTGAATATAGTGCCTGTCTGCAACACCTTAAGACAAGTGCATATACTTCTAGGAAAATATACAGTTGCTTTAAGACGTTTAGGTAGGTTTTTTGTTCACAACCCCATGTGTTTAAAGCACCTTTTGGAATATTGCATAACCTAAACAGTAAATGTCCAGATTTAGTCTTTGCATTAAACCAAATCTTGTTTAACCATTTGTTGAATTGATTCGTAAGTAACAGGTCAAAACAATGTGCCAACCTATAAACTATAGTTTACAAACTACAGCGCCTGGTTTTGCACATCATACTTAATTATGTTAAGTAAGGAATTGTCGTAATTTTAATCAAATGCTCAAAAATTTGCAATGGATCAATAAAGTTTATAAGCTGAAAATTAACTTGCTCTCTTTTACTTTATTGTGGAGGAGCAAGAATGTTTCAGAGTTCATTTCATTGACTGATGAACTGGATTTTATATTTGTTACATTTGCTTTGTACATTTGTTTCTTCTGGTTATTTTTCTGCTCAAAATTGCATTATTTGTTTCATTACTTATCATAAACAGATTTGTTAGATCTATATTAAGTGAAAAAAATGTGTGTCTACATCTGGATGGTAGATGTAAACTTTTGAATGCCAGAATAGAAATTAGATTGTACTCATTTATTAAACTTCAGTGTATGTTTTGTTTATGTAAAAGGCCAGCACTTGATTCTTTGATAATAATGAACCCAAACTGGAAATCTGTGAATATATCATTTGCTTTTTCAGAATACTTTGATTCTGCAAAGAATACTACAGTTTGGTGTAATATATAATCAATCTTTTAAAATGATTAGTGATATTCTTCTCCAGAAAATTCAGTACTATCTAGATTTAGATTATGTTCTTCTCTTTATTTTGGCTTGATGATAAAAAACTAATAAAGCTGTGTTCCTCTGATTTTTTTTATGTCAGCTTTTCAAAATCCTAAAAAATATATTTAAGGTATTTAAGGTAGGATTTTTCAAAACTGGAAGTTGAATATAAAATAGAGGCAGAATGAGAGGTGTTGCAGTTGACTGCTGCTTGTTGTTTGCCATATTTCATTTGAGGATCAAACAAGATAATGGTAGGAAAAGGAGTTTCCATTTGTAGGAGCTGAAATCAGAAAAAAGAGCTGGACAATTAAGTGTGTATATGTGAGAGAGAGAGTGTGTGTGTGGGTCCTTTATTTACAAGTCCAAAGGATTAAAATTATCCACAAATATAATTTTGGAAATGCTAGACACCTAAAAGTAGTTTAAAGCATCTGTACATTTTAAAAATAAATTCATTAACATTTAAAACTTTTAAATAGCATCTCTGTGATATCTTGAGCTCTGCTGAGTACAATCACCTCTAATATTTGAATTATTTGAATTTCAAATTCATGCCCCCCTTTTTCTTATCCCCCCTTTTGTTTTTATTGCAAGATCTAACATTCCAAATATAAACAATGAAAACAATAATAAAATTCAAAGACATTAAATTATAAAAAAAACCCTAAACAGAATCAAGAAATCCAAAAAGGCACAAAGTGCTCCCCAAATTTAAAAAACAAACAAAATATAAAAATATTCTAAGCATGAAATCTATTGAACATAGAGAAATCACTGATTTGCAAAAACCTTATAATAGTTCAATATTATTGTTATGATATTTTAGCACATGCTTAAACCTTCTATATTTTTTCCTAATTTTATATTGGTAATATAGCACTTTGGAAATTATACTGGTTGTAAAATTAATTGAGATAAATCTTGTTTACATCCTTTAGGCTCTACTATAAAAACCCAGCTTGAATTAATGTTCTCAGTTGTACGGGTTGGAGAATCCAAAGTCTGGGTTGTCTCCTGCTTCTTTGCTTAAAGAACGGAGTCAATCAAAGTTTAGGCCAGCCCCCTTTCCACTGCGCATGCCCAGTTTTTGACTCCATCTTCATGCAAAGAGGACACGAGGAGAGAGTGCTCAGAAAGAAAGATAGAAAATATAGGGTTAACGCTTTGGATTCTTTGAGAAAAAAGAGAGAAAAGAGAAAGTGAAAGTCAGCAAACTATGAGTAAATGAAAGACCCGGGACCTCATTCCAAGACGGGAAAGCCCCACATAGCTGCTTGGTGTTTAAAAGGACAAGCGGCAGCAGCCTCAGTAAGAGCGGGCGGGCTCTCGATCGGCTAGCAGAGAAAGAGGGCTAATTAACAATCACTCGGCCTTCCCATAGCTTTTTAAAAAAGCCAGGAGCCGTACAAAGTCTCCAGCGCTCTCTTTAATAGGAGCAAACTCAGTCTTAGGCTGAGCGAGCTCCCAAAACAGCCACACAAACCTACCCAGGAGAAAAGGAGTCTAGAGTCCATACTCAGGCCGGTCTGAGCATACTCATTAACGGGCGAAGCTGTCGGGAAGAGCCAAAGGAAATATTATGGCTGAATTTTCTGAAANTATGGCTGAATTTTCTGAAATGGAGGCAGGTCCAGAGGAACAGGAATTCCCTGCCCCCAGCCCAATCAGAGAGCAAAACACAAAGGAACCAAGTGAGGCTGGGATACCTTCAGAAAGATCTCAGCAGGGTGTCCAAGGCAGAAGAGAAAGAGGCATTAAGGAGACAAAAGGTCATTGAGAAGCGCTTCTCAAGGGCTGAAAAGAAGGCGGAGAAGAATGGAAATTCCCGCTCTCCAACAGGGAAACCAATGACAGCGAAGTATCAGGAAAAGAGCGCAACACTAGAGGGCGCTGAAGAACAGTCTTTTCAGCCTACTCTTTGTGTGGACGAAGGAATGAGTGAATCAGAAAGACAATGCTCAGGCATGCAATGAAGAGCCCTCCCCCAAGAGAAGGAGGTTTTCAACAGAGGCTAGCTGTTCTCCCATAGCACCGGGAGTCAGGGAACAGTCCTTTAAAGAGGAAATGAGGGCCATGATGAGAGAAATGATGGCAGAATTCAGAGAGAGTCAGGGTAACAGACCCAGCCTGATACATAATGAGAGGAGGCAGGATGCTCATCATCCTACTCGGGCAGGAGGAGTAAGGGAGGAACTGGGCTTCCAGGGAGACAGTTCCAGTAGATCATACACTCACAGTGAGGCCTCTGTACCAGGAGAGGAAGAATACAGGGAGTCAGCCTTTTCAGATGAAGAGGCAAAAGAAGCAGAGACCCCAACATTCACAGGCCTATTCCGTCACCAGCTGTTTAAGATGCTGCTTGGGGAAGGCTAAGATAGCAACAGGTCTGAGGAGAATCACAGGGACAGAAGGGTCTGAGTTAGAACCATCTGATCCCAAAGATAGATTTTTGCTAGAACCAAGGTTGAAAGTGAATCCATACCTTCACCTGAATTGTGCAGGGAAGTGATGGAAGGACAGTGGGACAGATCAGTTATTTTCCCCACGCCAGGGGGGAATGAGAGGAGATTTTATAATGNCCTAATTCCAGTTCCCACGATAGACAGCCCTATGGCAGCCTCCACGTCGGCTACAGTGCTGGCTAACGAAGCTGAGGATGGTCTAAAAGGGGAGGATAAGAAAACGGAACAGACCCTACAAAGGATACACCAGGCCGCGCCCTGGTCAGTAAAGGCAACATCCATGGCATCCTTTTTCAGCAGAGCAGTCCTGATATGGATTGAGCAGATGCAGGAAAGGATGCCACCTGGCGATCTTCGATTGCAACAGGATTTGGACAAAATAACTGCTGCAACAGAGTTCATAGCAGACGCCACACTTAATGGTACGCAACTAAGGCCATCACAGCTTCAGTGGCTGCAAGGTGACTTGTTTGGCTCCACCACTGTCAGGCGGATCTGAAACATAAATGGAAACTGGCATCAGTTCCAGTTAAAGAGAACAAACTTCCGGGATGCCATTGAGCCATTATTGATAGAAACCAAAGACAAGAGGAAGGTCTTACTGAGGAAATTCAGTCAGGCAGATAGGCGATCTTCACGTTATACACGGCAACAGCCCTTTCCTATCTCGGGGGGTGGCTTCAGCCACTTCCCGTACCCACAGAGGCAGTGCACACAGACCCCTACTGGACATCCAGATAGGTCAGGATTCAGTGATAGGGCTGGACAACGGTCCCAGGGAAGGTGCCCTTTCAGGAGTTTGAGCAGCTGGACCTTCCGGCATACTAAGTGACAGCTGGAACAACGCACCCATCGGCGGGAGACTGGGCCTATTCACCGACCAATGGGAGACAACAACAATGGACAAGTGGGTCCTAGACACATTAAAAAAAGGCCTAGTTCTAGAATTCATCTCCATACCCCGAGCTCATTCAGAAGATGCCCGACGCCAAGGGACAAAACCAAAAGGGTAATTATGGAAACAGCATTGGTACCAGAGAACGAACAGGGACAAGGGTTCTATTCAAACCTGTTCGTTGTGCAGAAGGCGTCAGGGGGGTAGAGACCAATTTTGGATCTCAAATTACTCAACAGGCACATAGTGTACAGGAAATTCAAGATGCAATCCCTGCAATCTATACTAGGGAGCATNNGGGAGGGGGATGTCCTGACATCAGTAGACCTCACAGATGCTTACCTACANNTACAGGAGATTCAAGATGCAATCCCTGCAAGCTATACTAGGGAGCATCCGGGAGGGGGATGTCCTGACATCAGTAGACCTCACAGATGCTTACCTACACATACCTATTACCAGGAGGCATCGGAAGTTCCTGTGGTTTTGTTACGCAGGGAGACACTACCAGTACAGAGCTCTACCATTCGGCCTGTCCTCAGCACCAAGAACTTCACCAAGGTACTGGCAGCGGTAGCAGCCTTACTCAGGACAAAGCCCATACAGGTCCAATGCTATTTGGATGACATATTAATACAGTCAACATCGACTCTTAAGAGCAAAGAGCGATCTAGAAACCACAATACAGACATTACAAGAGCATGGCTTTTCGGTGAATTTCGAAAAGAGCCACTTAGAACCGACAAGGCGTTTACAACACTTAGGAACTGTAATAGACACTAACTCTTGCAAAGTTTACCTGTCACAGGAAAGTCAGGACAGCATAAGGTCATCAATAAACCAAGTGAGCACAGCCCCGGGGGTGACTCTGGACTTGCTGTCACAAATATTAGAGAAGATGCATCTAGATAGTACCTTGGGCCAGACTGCATGCAATGACTTTGAAATGGTTCCTATTATGTTACCAGAGAGCAGGCAAGAGCAATATGGGAACCAAGGTACAAGTCCCCCCCCCCCCGAATGAAGCAGTCACTCCAGTGGTGGAGATCACAGGCAGTGACGAGCGGATGTGGGTTCAAGGAACCCACCCGACTGACTATCACAACAGAGATGCAAGTTTGTAGGCT
>AZIM01007911.1:7378-24476 GCA_000516915.1 Ophiophagus hannah | reverse complement strand
TATTTGTGCTGGGTGGTGGTGGGATTGAGCTTTTAGGTAGCGGTTGAATACCTCTGAATACCATACAAATACCCGCAAAAACTTAAGAAAACACACACACACACACACACACACACACACATACATACAAGCCCCCAAATTGCTGTCAGAACTGTAGAAAGGATTTATTGTTTCTTTGCTATTGAAAGTCACGTTCTCTTGGGTATAATGTGTCACGTCCAGAAAATATGCAGTTAAAATACAGTTAAACATTTTATACTAGCAAAAGATCCCAGTTCAGATTGTATTGCTTATGAAGTAATGAATGGTAATCTTGGCAGTCCTGGTTATAATTGCCATTGTAATCCCAAGATGCCTGGTTTTAAAGTGGGAAGAGCTGGAATCCCCAGGTAAAAAGCCAAGGGATGAACTTGTCTATTATAATGCAAATATACAAGAGAGACAAATTTATGATAATTTCTTCCCAATTAGTTTGCTAACCCAAAATATCAGAATGTACATGTGACAATTACAAGAAAAGTTCAAATTCATGACTGGATTTAATAAAATGCACTTTAATAGATGAACAGGTGGGGTTTAGGAAAAACCAGGTGACATTAGATCATGTTCTACTGCTACAATATTTAGCAGAAAAGTGTACACATACACCTGGTTCCTCCTTGTATATACACTTGAACGATTTTAGATTTTTCTTGGACATAGTATTTAAATCTAAACCATGGTCTATACATATGTGATCTACTGTAGACAAAACTTTGCTTCTGCTTCTTAATAAAATTCATGAAAATTTGACACTGCAAGGCAGGTGTAGTAACTAAGGACATGTTACCAAGGAAATACCAATAAGGAAGAGAGTCAGACAAAGATTTATATTGGCATACATTTTATTTAAGTGTCATATAAATTTATAGGCTCTCTTTTTAAGTAATTCTGTTATCCATTCTCCCTAAGTAGAGTAGTATATTAATTTATGCTAATGATACAATAATTTTTTCTTTACCACTGTGATCCACAAATAATTTTGGAATCATGAATCAATAATTGCAAAACAATATCATGATCAAAATTTTTACCTTCTCCAACTTGTCAAAGCAGCAAAATTAGAAATTAGGTGGTATACCACTGAGCAGATTTGCCCCTGTACCAAAGTTTGAATTCGTTACATGCAGAACGTTTTTAAGGTTCTGATGACAAACCTTAAAATATACCAAGACTGTTGAACCCTTCCCTTATAATCTACGATCAGATGACTGTTTATTGTCTGAAATTGGAAATATCACTGCGTTTTGCTTGCACATTAACAATATGCAGATGTAGTATATTTATAGGCCACGGGAGCAAGATTTAAGTATTTCTGAGATTCTTAAAGTCAGACTGAACTAACAGAAAATACAAACAAATGTTAACAAATATATATCAAACAATGTTCACATTCATTCCAGCATTTAAATGAAGTTTCCTTCATAAATATAAAACCTGGGGTTTTGACAAAACTCTTTCAGCACTTCTGAAAATCAATAGTTTTTTTCCTCTCATTTCTTTTTTCGCACTCTTTCTCCACCATGTGAATGGATAATTAAAATAATGGCTGCCATATAAATAAAATATTTATCCAAACTGATAATCAGCTAGTAGTGGTGGTAGCTATTAAAATGGTAATAGCTGAAAGATCCTGGTTCAGACAGATTCTTCCCAAATGTGCTTTCCTTATTTCTTAGCAAGATTATTGTTCTACCCAGCCATTACATTACAGTCAAGCATTTCCACTTAATAATGTGTTTAGCTGAAACCACAGTGTGACAGTTACTTGATTTCTTTTGCATTTTACCAAATAATTAATATGCTGTTCTTAAAAGACCATGCTACCCATTCCTGTTAATAAAAAATGCTGCCAAATTAAGATAAATATTTTGATGACTTAAAAATAATCAGTTGTACTATAGCTAAACTTCTCATTTTTTCTACTCTTTAAAATTAATTGTAGTATTTTGGAAGTTCACAACTTCCCTTATTGTAATTTGCAGGAATAATGTCCGCACAACTTCTAGGAGGAAATTGGCACATTGTTTGATTATAACTCTGGGAAAATATTTAAGTTCCATATTTTAATTGTACATTTGTATAATAATATATTTACTTAACAGACAGCATGCCTGTAATATGTGTGTCTTATAAACTAATTATAATGTTTTAGGGACAATTTGTATTTTGGGTGCTATTATATATCACAGACTAGGAATAAAAAGTTGAATCAGAACATTACAATATATCAGCAAGTATGCCTTCAACTCCAATGTCAGAAAACAAAAGATCTGATCAGAATAGTTGATTTTAAAAACATCATGTGATGATTAAAAGTATCCATTTTAATGCCAATTTCAATTTTCTATTTGTTAAAGAATGTGGTTATCTCTCTTTTCTGATTTCTCTGCATCCATGTTTTAGGAAAGAGCAAAGTCAGAATGTTTGACACTTTCTTTTAATAGAAAAGATTGTGCCCTCCTTCAGGCTTTCTTGAAAAAATGCTCTAAGGGAAGAAAGTTATGAGGTAGCCAAAACCAATATTTCATTCTATCAAGCAATCTCCAGCCTTCCTGGCTTCCCATGTCTCAATTATGTCCCAAGGGAAGATATTATGAGTGAATTCTTCCAATGAGGCTTTTTCAGAATAGGAAGCAAGAACATCCACAGAGGTTATCAAGTGATAGTGACATTTTAACAACAACAAAAAAAACAATAACAACAACCCTGGCATCTTGCAACAATAAGTAACTCCACTGAAAGAAATTCTTCTAAAACACCCTGAAAAACAAACATTTTTTAAACGGGAAAATAAAATATTTGGGAAATTGGGAATAGATGGATGCATAATATTTAATAAGATCAAAGTAAATGGACATGATTTGTGGCATTATAGTTCAGCTTCATTACATGTTTGTATGTTACAGTGATTTAATTACATGTTGACTGTGTTATGATTTCTAATTAGTAGACTATCTTCAGCACACATATGAGAAATTTAAGAGGTGTTTACTGTAGTGAAGGGCAACCATTTTGCATTGTGAATAGCCTCAAACCTTCCTGAAGAAGCAGTAGCTCTTATTTGAGACATTTTCATCTCTTGGTTGTATTGCTTAAGGATTAAAGTGTCACAAATGTGTTAAAAATGTTTAGTTGAATTAAATATTGGTATGAAACAATATGTATATAGAATGGGAAATATCCCATACTCCTTTATTTTAAATTATATTTTCTCATATGATGCATTATTTCCCATTCATTTTGCTTTATATTTTCTCATGTCATAGCTATAGGCTGTCGAAACATTCCTTTAATGCAGTCATTTCTGAGGGTACAGACAATGTATTTCCATCTTTTAAGAAAATTGTTTTCTTCTTCTTGACTGTTTTTGTAGTTTGTGTAATGATTTGATAAAGTAATATGGCACAGTGATCATGAAAATACTAGAAAAATCTAATATTACAAGTGGAACAGAGGAGACCTTTTGGGTCAGTGGAATAAAGTGAAGATTGGTCTGAAAGGCCCAATAATTTTCTCTCAAGAAAATGAATATGTGTTAGCTTCTGTTGTCATGACCAATCACAATGACATTTCCTCTTTTCAGCTGTGAAGATGGTGTCCAATTGTTGTGATTTGAACAAAGAATGTATATAGGAAAATAAATCTGAAGATATCACACTTCAGTAGAAATGAAAATGTACTGAGCAATAGGAGTAATAGATTAATAATTTTTTTTGTACTGACCGGAAGAAAGAAGTGAGATATAATAAAGTAGCAACATTTGTAAATTTGAATACTTTAAAAAATGAGCATATGACACATGAAATGTATTCCAAATGGTTTAAGTCCAGGAAAATCTATTTTAGCTATATGGAAAATGTGTGCGCGCCAATAGGTAAAAAGAAAAAATGATTCAATAGTCAGTTTTCAGGGTTTTTGTGGTTGCTAAATATGTGTACCCTATATTATATAACTGTATATTTAAAAGCCTACTGAAATTATAGCTCATGAATCCATAAATATATATATTATTTCTGGTGGAAAAGTAAGTACGAGTTCCATAAATCCAATTTCTAAAGTTTATACATTTTATTTTATTTTTATTTTATTATGAGACTTCTATGCCGCTCTATCTCCCGAAGGACTCAGGTCGGCTTACATTAAAAGAGAACAATATAAAAGTTAAAACAGAATTAAATAGGAAATCTCACAACAAATCCAAAACTAACTGCTAAAATCCCCCCCCTCCATCAGTCCGGGTCGGCAAGTTGGAAAAGCCATGTTTTTAGGCCACGGCAGAAAGATCGGAGGTCAGGGGCCTCCCGAAGCTCCAGGGGAAGCTGGTTCCAGAGGGTGGGTGCTCCCACTGAGAAGGCTCTACCCCTAGGGGATGCCAGCCGACATTGTCTGGCCGACGGCACCCCAAGGAGGCCCCGCCTATGGGAGCACATGGGACGCTGGGAAACCATTTCTGGCAACAGGGTTCCCCATATGTACCCTGGTCCTAAGCCATGAATGGCTTTGTAGGTCAACATCACCACCTTGAACCTCACCCGGAGGGCAACTGGTAACCAGTGCAGCTTACGTAAAAGAGGTGTGACATGGGAGTATTGGGACCCTTCCACCACAACCCACGCCGCTGCATTCTGGACAAGTTGGAGCCTCTGGATGGTCTTCAAGGGCAGCCCCATGTAAAGAGCATTACAGTAGTCCAGACAGGAGGTGACAAGCTCATAGGTGACCGTACATAGGGTATCCCAGTCCAGGTATGGGCACAACTGATGCACCAGCTGAAGCTGGGCAAATGCCCCCCGGCCACAGCTCCAACCCGCTCCTCCAAACTGAGCCATGAATCCAGAAGGACACCCAAGTGGCAAGCCCTATCAATGGGGGGCAACATCTCTCCCCCCATAGCCAGAGATGGAACATCTTGGATAACTCAGGATGCCGGTACATACAGCCACTCGGTCTTGGCTGGGTTGAGCTGGAGCCTGTTCCTCCCCATCCAGATCTGTACCACTTCCAGGCACCTGGACATCACGCTGAGGGTGTCACTGGGTTGGTTTGGGGTGGAGATGAAAAGCTGGGTATCATCAGCATACTGGTGATACCTCACCCCAAAACCATGGATGATCTCGCCCAGTGGCTTTCATGTAGATGTTGAACAAGAGGGGTGAGAGCACCAACCCCTGAGGCACCCCACAAAGGACGGGACTCAGGGCCGATCTCTGCCTCCCCACCAACACCACCTGCATACGACCTGAGAGGTAGGAGGAGAACCACCGTAAAATGATGCCCCCCACTCCCAACCCCTNAGATCTAACAGGACCAGGATAGAGGAATGACCCCTATCCCGTGCCCTCCAGAGATCATCCGCCAGAGCAACCAACACCATCTCCATGCTGTACCCAGGCCTGAAACCCGATTCGTACGGATCCAGATAATCGGTCTCCTCCAGGAACACCAGGAGCTGTTGGGCCACCATGCTCTCAACAACCTTCGCAACAAAGGATGAAAGTTGTTCAAAATAGCCGGGTCCAGGGCAAGCTTCTTGAGGAGGGGCCTCATCACTGCCTCCTTCAAGGCAGGGGGAAAGACTCCCTCACTCAAAGAAGCGTTGACCACTGCCTGGAGCCAGCCTCATGTAACNCTGTCCACCTCATCAGGAGTCACAGAATCAAACTCCTGCCAGATAGAATCCCCAAGACCCATCGCAACACTCCCATCAGACTCTGACCAGTTGGAGTCCAGGCTGGCCCAGATCTGAGCGATCTTGTCTGTCAGATGTTGACTAAATTCCTCTGCATGTCCCCACAAAGGGTCACACACACACACACCCCGATTAAGGAGGGAATGGGTGACCCTGAACAGGGCGGCTGGGGAATTATCTGCAGACGCAATGAGAGCAGAGAATTACGCGCAGTTCTCCACCCTCACTGCCGCAAGATAAGACCTAATATAGGCTTAGTAACATATACATTATAATAATGAATGGGTGTTTGTGTTTATGCTTATGTATAAGCTTGAAGAAGTAGCTGGTCTGACACTTTGCTTAGTATCTATAAGTTCTAGGTACTACACTGGCAAATGTTAATTGCTGGTCTTATGCCTTCCTCCCTTAGAAAGTTATCATTTTTAGCACCAAACAGATAAATCCATTTATCTCCATATGTAATGTAAGTATGTCAGGATGTTAAGTGATTCATCATGGCTTTTTAGCAGCTGGTATTGAAGACACATATTGCCTTTGGGGGTAATGCATAGTGCTCAAGGGGAATTGCCACTAATAGCATTGTCATCCATAAATTTTACAGTTTCTCTTTTTAAATCACCTAAATAGCTGTTGCCAAATCTGATGGCAGCAAATTCCATAGTCTAACAATGTATTATATCAAAATGTACTTTTTAAAAAAATCTGTTCTGAATTTTCAAGCATTAGGCTTTGGTTTTATTTATTTTTTTAAACAATATGTTTACATTGTAACCATGGTGGTGCAGTGATTGGAATGCAATATTGCAGGCTAATTCTGCCAGCTGCCAGCAGTTTGATTCTCACCAGCTCAATGATGGCACAGTCTTCCCATCCTTCTGAAGTCAGTAAAATGGGATCCAGATTGTTGGAAGCAATATGTTGAGTCTGCAAACAGAGAGAAAAGACAGAAAGACAGAGAAAAAAATATAAATATATTTTGTGACATAGAAGATTTTGTATATCTCAGTTATGAACCTCCATACCAATCCTCTTTCTAATGTAGAAAATAATGGTATGATCTTAGTGCTCTCTGAGATTTGCTGGTTTTTTGCAGCCATTTTCATTATCAATACCATAGTACACTGGACCTTCATTTCAACAATGAGGTAGAAATATTCTCATCTATCAATAGCAAGGCATCAATATGATCGCTATGTAGATATTACTATATTTGGCAGAATTATTTCCAAACCCCTGTCCCAATTGTAAATCAATCTTAGCATCATCAGTCTTCATTATACAATCATTTCAGTTGAGCTCCCTACTGTTACTAAAAAAACCCTTTTTGTGCTCAGTCATTATAGTGATTGGACTTTTTTGTTTTAATGTGCAGTAATTTGCTATTACTAAGCCTATATATGCAATCTGGAAATACTTTTGTAATGTATTCAAGAATGGGAACCGGAGAGGGGAAATAGATAGGTATTATTTTGTATTTATTTGGAAGGTTAGTCATAAAGTTATTAAATAATTACAGCAGGAACCATATTTGAACTTTTTAATGATGTCCTTTTTAGTCCTAATGTCAAATCTATGTCTATTAATTCATTTCTACAAAGTTAATATTATGTAAAATTCAGAAGGACATTGCTGGTAGATTATGGTATACTATATATCATATGTGAAGTCATCTCTAATTTTGTAAGTGTACTTCGAGGTGCATACAATGGTCCTGTTGGTGTGGATGTGAAGGAAAAGTATAAATCTGGGTTTCTGTATGGCCTGGTTCCATGTAAGCACCATTGTCTTGAAAAAAACCAAATTCCCATTTTTAATACACACACTCTATACAATTTTTCAGTTTTCTTTTGCACAGGTTGAGTTATATATATTTGAAAAACCAGGGGAAACCACAGGCTGTTGTCTGCTATTGTACTTTTTCTCATTAAATATATTAATGTAAGAATATAAAGTTGGTAATAACTTCACACTTTTACTTACTTTATCAAAATTTCAATATTGCCTATACTTAGAGCACATTTATTGCTTTATAGTGAACAAATAGGAGTTATGATCCCATAATCCACATGTATCAAAAAAGAATAAATCCTTTCCAGTAGTCTACACATAAATAACCAGGGATTAATACTAGACAAACAAAGAGAAAATTACCCCAGTTAAGAACTAACAAGCTTAAAACCATATGCTCCCCAACTCTGGCCAAGTAAACTACTATATATAAACAGTGAGCAAATCCCACACTCATTAGCATTTTACCTAGCATTTTCTCAAATAAATTGTATGAGTAGGTAATGGAGGGACACTTTGTCATCAGTACACAATATACAATACTTAACATTTATTTCAATTTTCTTCTAGACAGGTAATGCAACATCTGCAAGCAAACAACCTCAGAGAATACCAAGGATTCCCTGATTTACAAATATTCTCTATTGGACATTAAAGGCATAAACACATACACATATACAGAACACACACACACACACATGCACACAGACGCTTTTGTTTCCCAAAGTGTGTATTCCTTACACACACACACACACACACACACACACACAAAACCCATTGCCACCCTTATAGCCTTTTCTATAATCAATCTCTTCTTTATTCTATTTAATTTGTGAAGTCTTTTACTGTTACTTTATGTTATATTATTATATTCACCTGTCAGCTGCTCCAGTAACTGCTGTTTCTTAGTTCATTACATGCTTGAGTACTTTGCTTGCCATTGTTGCTTTTGTGCATTTTCGTTTCCCTCTTCCCAATATTTATTTTTATTTAAGATGCAAAAGTAAGGAACTATCAAGAGAGAGGTGTTTTTATAATCAATTACAGGAAACATTTTCTTGTTTCGCTTCTGAAGGAAATAATTAGCAGCCTTTTTTTTTTGTTTTCCACAAGGATTTTGTACTCTGCAGAGAAGGTAACATTCTACTGAAGTAAACACAGCCAGATTAGCAAAACAAAGTTTGAAGAGAGTAAGCAAATTAAAATTTAAGTGATCTGACTTTACCAGATGTTTTGAAAAAGCACATTGCACTGCAGCCATTTCCTCAAAGAAATTGTACAAGTAGGTAAATTGGGGAGGAGGGGAATTCTTTAAGATTAGTACTCAATATACAATATTTAAAATTTATCACAATTTTATTCTAATAGCAATTAGATTTATTTATAATAGAGCAGCACACATGTGGAAAATTGGATTTTAATGAATACTTCGTTATATAGCTTTTAAGACAAAGAGCTTTGTTCTCTCATTTGTAAATCCAATCTCCTTTTACCTCTAAGGTCAGGCTGTATTTAATTTCAAGCAGAGAATTTCATCTCTAAGCTTTATTATGAAATGTCCTATATGTGTGTGTGTTTTGGTTATTAATAAAAAATTAATCCTCACTGAAACTGTTGTCTCTTAGAGTGTTAATTGTTCTTCAGTTTTCAATTTAACTTCCTTGGCTTCTTCCAACAGTGGAAGGTATTGGAAGAAATTTTCAGCACCGCTTAATCACTCTGTTTTGCCAAAATTTCACACAGGGATGCTAGGTTTTGAAGTTGTCTCCTAAAATTCTAAATCTTAATGCTATCATCATCTTGTCATTTTTCTGTCAAAGTAATTTTATTAAATGCTCTTGTATTTATTTTATTTTTTGTTTGTGAATTTCAAACAAAACAAAATCATTCTTTGATTTCTTATACTCCTAGTTTGGTGTTGCTTTTGAATATGCTTATCTCTTGATTTACTATATATACTGTAGTTTTTTGCACCTGTCTGAAATGTGTAGATTTCTATACATTTATAAGCCTGGGATATATCAGAGAAATCTTGATTGAAAATCTGCATCTGGCTTACAGTATCAAGATATGTAAAGTTTCTCTTTGGCAAATGACATAAAATAAAAAAATAGCTACATTATAAAAACCTATTCCATTTTGCATATTTATTGTTTTAGTGCAAGACCAGTAGGAACATATTGAACATCAACACCTGATTCAGCTTTTGTTAGTGCTCGTTCAATTTAAAAAAAATTGAACAAGCGATAGCAGCTCTGGGGTCTTAAATATGTAAGATAAACCTGCAGGATACCTTCCTGGGACCTCTGTCCTCTCATCCTTCTACTTGTTTGCCAGTCAGAAAGAGTGTTCCCTACTCTTGAATGGGGAGAGATGGTCTCATTTCTTACATATCTCTGGACTCTGAATAGGGTGAAAAAGAAGATTCCCTTTACAGAACAATCCATTTTTATGCAAATGGTTTTAGTTTCCTAATGTAATAGTTTTGGGTGTATAATTCTAATACAAAGCTAACAAAGAATACAACATGTCAAGATACAGAAAATAATTATTTGTACAATTAGATGCACTAATTTCTAAGAGGCCTAGCCCAATATTTAATAATTAGCAATCAGCTAACAAACAAGCAAAGAACCACAAATGTGATCAAAGGTAAAACTGTACAACTGAGCAAAGCAGAACTATGAATAAATAAATTACTGCTGATCATTTCCTGTTCTCTTTTTGTACTCCTAAAAATATAATACCAATATCCACTGAAAATGTCTATATAAAATATATTTCAAAATAAAAACACAAATTCTTCCATCCATACATAGATTTACATTCAGACATAATATTTGAATCTCTTTCTAGAGTTCACGAAAGTGTGATGCTTCTTGATGGTAAGCCTAAATGTCATTTCTGCTACACTGCCCAAAACAGCTGAAGGCTAGTGAACCACTGGAATGAACCAGTAGAAAAAATACTGACCTAGTCTGGGCACACAAAAAAATGCTTGCAAGTGAGTTGCCAGTTAGTTTAGTAGCTTATTTGCTTGAATGAAATAGCTCCAGGGAGGCAAGTAATTATTTATGTCCAATATCTCTTTTGTGGGCAACACAGTGACCTTCTTTCACTTTTTTTACACCTCCGCATACTGATGTGCTTATAGTTAAAATAATTATATGATCATGATAAAGAAAATTTCAGAACTAAATCACATATTTTAAATATTAAATAGGAAAGGTTCATTTGCTACTTTGTAATCCAACAATAATGTTATCTATACATTTGTACACAAATGTAAACAAACCAATAAACAAATCTGGCATTGGATTTGAATGAAATTATTTTATGCACTGTATGGCAGCTGATCTCTTCCTAGTCACTTTTATGTTTGATACATATTTTTAAAGGAGTTTAGGATCACTGATTTTACTTTGATTAATTTTTTCTATTAAAAATCGATGTGATTTGCAAGTATTGAATTCTAGATGAATCTCATCAATAGATACTACTGTTCTACCAATGTATACATTTACTTTTTCTTAATTATTGATATTCAATAAATTTTACTTTCCATTTCACATACTATTGTTTCAGAGTTCAGCTTGCCCATATGCTTTGGTTCTATCAATTCCCTTTGAATTATTTAATGTTAGAATCTATAATCTTTATTGATGGTTTCCATAGAGACCATCAGTTCCATTCTGTAGTGCATTTGGAGATTATTGTTTTTATTAATAATTGATAATAAAATTGTGTTCTAGGATGATTTCAATAGTTGATTATCTTATTTATACATTAATTTCAGTTTTACTAAAGAAAGGAAAGAATTTCTATTTATAATAATGACAGTTTTTACAGCTGTAACTCAAACATATAAAATATGTAAAAAAATCATCAAAAAAGAGAAAAAATCCTGTAGAACGATTATTTGATTATTTGTATAGATAGTTGGAAAACTGATATTAACGTGTTTTTTTCCCTGAAGCAAACAACTGCATTTCTCTTCTTACTGGATAATATTTAGTTGTCTTTCAAACTATATTTTAGTCTTTATAAGATTTGGGTGCAGCTGTGTTGTACTATCAAATACTTCGTTTGTTACATATATATTAAATATAGTTTACATTTTATATACTCTATATGACTTTCTAGGTAAAGAAATTTACCTAGAATTTTTCAGTCATGCTACTTTTTCTCTCTGTTCTTATTTAATGTCCATACTGAATATCCTAGCCATATCTATCTCTGTACATATTAGCACTTATCTTCTCAAAAAGTAAAATTCTGATTTGGTATTTCTTAATTTCCCATATTTTTATCAATGTGAATTTTTCATGGGACACCTTGATAATTTAACATGGCAATCCCTGCCAACAAACATTAAATAACTTTGACAGCATTATCAATTGAAATAGGCCATCAGAAGGGGCATTGACAAGTTCCTTTTCAATATTGTAATATAGTACAGCTAGTACTGCTATATAAACTCCTTCTTTCCTTCCTTCCTTCCTTCTCTCCTTCTCTACATATGTAGTTTGTTTGTGTGTGTGTGTGTGTGTGTGGAGAGAGAACTCAAGGCACAAGTGACAAGGCTCACATTATCCTACTTATGTGAACTTTCTCCACTTAATTCTAATGCTTTGAAAGATGAAAAAAAGTAAACGAGATGACAACCAGCAGCAAGTGGATTGGAAGAGTTAGGGAACATGTTAGGGACATAAAATGGAGAAAATCTACCTATATGGTTATTAAAAATTGATAAAAATTTGATACCATATAACTAATAAACATATATGTGCATTCCCTCCGTGTGGAGGTTAAATAAGGTATTATATGTGCTTTTACCTACTAATCATAGCTATTAATTGTCTACATTTAGAAAGATGAAAGGACAAATCACTTCTGAAAAAACTTGCCATTAAAACTGCAGGGGCTTATCCAGGTACTCTCCAAAAATTGGACATGATTGAATGGAAGGGGAAAATAGTCTAGATACCCATCTGTTTTTCTATAATCTATTTTTCATTTCTATATGTTGATTGAAGAGAAGATATTGTAAGTTTTCATGTACAATCTATATAGAAGAGTTGGTGTGATGATAAGGAATAAAGATGAATCTAATGTGGAAACTGAAGAATTAGATTTGCATTGAAAAAAAGCTTACTTGGGAAAGGGTGGGTGAAATCTAGTGGGGATAGAGAGTTTACCAGTAGCTTACCATTAGAACAGGGGACAGCAGACTGTTCCAGATGAAAGAAGACAGAAGAAAACTGTATATTCCTTTCAAATATAACATTACTTAGCATTCCACTTTGTCATGACACTGTATGTAAAGTAGCATCAATGTTTCTAATAAAAATAGAAGTAGTAAAATATCAGAAAGGAATATGTTTTAAAAACTACTTTCCCATTTCCCAAAAACATTAGGTTTAGAAAATATAACTTTTAGGAATTGTTGATTAAGAATAATAGCATAGTTAAAAACAAATGTAGGATTAAATGCATTCAGGGAGTATGTTAACCACTACTTTTCTTATCTCATGCATACCATCAATTTAATCAAAGAAACCCTTTTGGATATGTGAGATGTGAAAGCAAAGTTTTGTTCTGGACCGGGAAAGGTGGTATGGCACTTTCCTATACAGATTTCACTGAAGGATGCTTCTTGTTTGATCGGGTGGAGAATCATACAGGCCTCTGGTTTAGTTTCTTATATCATTCAGTTATGCATATTCATGTTGTTTTCACACAGATCCTCCTACTTATAACTGGTACTTTTACTTGGCTTGGGACTAACTTTCTCACCAAATCTGGGAATCAGTCCAGTTCTGGAAATCAGTGGCTGTTTGAATATCTGGTTCCTCCTTCTCTTAGGCTTTATGTCATGTGTCTGTTAAATAAATAGGTGATAGATGGTAGGTGGATAGATAGATAGATAGATAGATANNNNGATAGATAGATAGATAGATAGATAGCTGTAAAGCACTGTGAAGCGGCATATAAGTCTAAGTGCTATTGCTTTAGTAATATGTGCTAATAAATGAATAATAAATAATAAAGCATAATAAACATTATTTGCTAATAATGTATTAGTAGCATTAGTGTCACACAGAATATGCACAGAATCTGTATAATATTATTAAATATTAGTGAATATGTAATTAGCGTGTGACCCTTTTGAAAAATCAAGATAAATTTTAATGTTTTTATACACATACATATAGATTGTCTGTAAATCTATAATCTATTATCTATCATCAGTCTATCATCTATCGTATCTATCTATCGTGATTTCATCTATCATTCTATCATTCAGTTGTTCTATTGTTCTATCTACCTATCCATCCATCAATGCTATAGCTATTTTCATGAGCTTTGTTTGGTTTAATTACAAAGCTATTCATAAGGAAAATCTCCCTTGAGTGGAATGCTATTTTGCAACTATTTCTAAAAATTACAGTACCAATTTGAATTATAATTTCAAATTACCCAAACAGTTTCCTTTCCAGAAGACTGTGCTTTTTCAAAGCTAAGCAGATGAAAATTAAACATTTGCATATTTCTATGAAAATTATTTCCCTGTTATGAATGAACTTTCTATCCCACCAGGACTCCTGCTTTTATTAATATAAATTCTCACCAAGATTCTACTAACATTAATCAACCTAGTTAATAAAAGCTAAATAACCCTAGGTGAAATAAATATTCTTTATTACCAAATGAAATGGTCACATTGTACTAATGTGTAAATACAAGATAATCAAATGTGTTCATTCTGTAATAAACCCATTGAAATAAATGTAACTCTAAAGTGGTTTGAAGACAGCAACACATTACATCTTAACTATACTGAAACATGTTATTATTGCCTTATGATAAAAAATTGATCAAGGATCAATTGATCAATTACCAAAGAATAATTGGTTGATACTAACATTAAAAAAATAAAGTGGGACATTAATGCTTATAGAATGGATAACAGCAATATTTATTCACACAAATCTATAATATTATGAGGCATATAATTTGTTTACTAACATTTTTGTTCAATGGGTAAAATTTACAAACTCTATTTTCCAGCCCTAGAGATGATGTCACCCTTCTATTATGCTGCAAATATACATAATAAAAAACCTAATTGTTCACTTATATATTGAAAAACATATTGTGCACTGTTGTCTTTATTACAAAGCAGAGTTTGCCTATTTTATGGGTCATGCAAATGTAGAATAATGAAACAAAACCAAAACATGGAACTAAGATTGAAATGATTAAAAAAATATCTTTATTAAGCAGCTGTTAAATTCTCACTAACAGAGATGAAATGATAGAAGGTGTTGAAGCTACAGGAACCTTGGGGGGGGGTAGTGACCATGCAATATTGGAATTCACCATTATGCAAGCACAAGCAATACAACAAAGTCAAATTAGAGTCTTAGACATTAAGAGAGCTAATTTCAATAAACTTAGAGTGTAGAAGGATTCCATGGATGAGAATTCTCAAGGGGAAAATAACTCAAGAATCTTGGGAATACCAATAAACAAATAAAATAACAGCTCTCAAATGGCTGCATAAAGGACTCTCTGAAAAATTGAAAGACAAAAAGGATAAGTATAAAAAGTGGAAAGAAGGGCACATAACTAAGGCAGAATATTAGAAAACAGCCTGAGCCTGCAAAGATGAACAGAAGCAAGTTAAGGCTCATAATGAGCAAAGGCTTGTGACAAAAGAAAAAAATAACAAAAAAAGCTTCTTCCAACATGTTAAGAACAAGAAAAAAGTCAAGGAAACTATTGGTCCATTGGTGGGAGGAAGTGGCAAGAAGGTGACAAGCAACAGGGAGAAAGCAAAACTACTTAACTCATTTTTTTGCATCTCTCTTTGCACCAAGGGAAAAAACAGTCCAATCTATCAAAAACAGCACCACAAAAAACAGATTAGAACACATGTCAAAATAGGGAAGAAAATGGTAAGTGAGCACCTGTCTACCCTAAATGAGTTCAAATTGCCAGGACCAGATAGATTACATTCCAAGGTTCTGAAGTAACTGGTAGATGTGATCTCAGAACCACTGAACTATATNTTTCAAAGATCCTGGAGCACCAGGGAACTGCCAGAGGACTAGAAAAAAGCTGGTGTAGTTCCCATCTTCAAAAAGGAAAAAAAAATAGATCCAGGAAACTACAAACTTATCAGCCTAACCTCAATATCAGGGAAGATTCTGGAAAAGATATTCAAGCAATGTATCAGAAAACATCTAGAAGCAAACAAAGTAACAACCAAAAGCCAACATGGGTTTGTGAAAAACAGATGATGTTGACAAAGTGACGGAATTACTATACCAGAGGACTGAAGATAAAATTTATTTGGACTTCAGTAAGGCATTTGATAAATTAGACCATAACCTACTACTTGATAAGACAGAAGAATGTGGGTTAGACAGCATCACCATCAGATGGATTTGTAACCGGCTGATCAACCACACTCAATGTGTAGTCCTCAATGGAACTGCATCTAAGTGGAGAGAAGTATGCAGTGGGGTGCCCCAAGGCTCTGTTTTAAGCCCAGTACTCTTCAACATATTTATCAATGATTTAGATAAGAGATAGATGGGGAACTCATCAAATTTATAGATAACACCAAGCTAGCAGAAAGCTAACATTCCAGAAGATAGGCTTAAGATACAGAAGGATCTTGATGGACTTGAACATTGGGCACTATCTAAAAAAAATGAAATTCAATTGTGAAAAAAGTAAGGATCTACATAAAAACAAAATGCACTGGTACAGTATATGTTGTGTCTTGCTCAACAGTAGTAACTGTGACGGGGATCTTGGAGTCATAGTGGACAATCATTTAAATATGAGCCAGCAGTGTGCTGCAGCTGCCAAAAAATCCAACACAGTTCTAGGCTGTATAAACAGAGTGATAGAATCAAGATCATGTGACGTGTTAATACCATGTTATAATGCCTTGGTAAGGCCACACTTAGAATACTGCATCCAGTTTTAGTTGCCACAAGGTAAAAAAAAGATATTGAGACTCTAGAAAGAGTGCAGAGAAGAGCAACACAGATGATTAGGGGACTGGAGGCTAAAACATAAAGAACGGTTGCTGGAACTGGATATGTCTAGTCTTATGAAGAGAAGGACTAGGGGTGACATGATANAAACATATAAAGAACGGTGGCTGGAACTGGATATGTCTAGTCTTATGAAGAGAAGGACTAGGGGTGACATGATAGCAGTGTTCCAATATCTCAGAGGCTGCCACAAAGAAGAGGGAGACAAACTATTCTCCAAAGCATCTGAGGGTAGGACAAGGAACAATGGGTGGAAACTAATCAAGGAGAGAAGCAACTTAGGACTAAGGAGAAATTTTCTGACAGTTAGAACAATACAGATGTGTGGCAGAGCTAAGCTGGGGTGACAGCTCACATGCCACCGAAAAGGCTCTGTGTGCCACCTCTGGCACGTGTGTCATAGGTTCGCCATCAGAGGCATTCCCCTGCCTAAGCAGGGAATTTGACTAGAAGACCTCCAAGTTTCCTTTCAACTCTTATTCTGTTCTGTTCTGTTCTGTTC
>AZIM01007906.1:1841-12659 GCA_000516915.1 Ophiophagus hannah | reverse complement strand
TTCAGGTTTGAATTCTAATTGAATACTTGTAATTTCTTTTATCCACAGTCAAATTGTTTTCCAATATTTTTTACTTTTTGGGCAGAGCCACCAAGTGTGGAAGAAGGTGCCCCTCGTTTGCTTACATTTGTAACACATCGGATTCATATTTGGATAAATATTAGCTAACCTTGAGGGTGACAGATACCAGCGATAACACATTTTATATTGATTTTCTTTATAAATCACCGATTTTCTTATTTTGTAATTTTGATTCCAAATTTTTTCCCAATCTTCCAAATTAATATTATGCCCTACATTCTTGCCCATGCGATCATTGGGCCTTTAACTATTTCTTCTGCCATTTCATATTCTAACAGGTAGTTATACATTTTTGAGATTAATTTTTCATCTGTTCCCTCCAATATTTTATCTAATTGATTCGGTTTTATCTCAATTCCAAACTCTTCCATGTCTTTTTTTTTCCTTTATACTTTTATTACACAAAATTTTTAACAAACACAAACACAGGTCAAAACAACTATATATGTACATATATAGATTTTACAACTTGTTTGAGCAATGGTTCACCTCATCATTTCCATTTTAACGTGATCCAGCTTTTTACATTACCTCCTTCGTTCTTTTAAAAAGTTAATTTCTCTATACATTTACTATTTTTCCACATGTTTTTTCCATTGTACCAAGAGTTACTGTTTCTTTATCCAGTCGTACCACATTTTCCATGCTTCATGGTATTCGGTATGTTGTTTACCTTTTAGTAATTTAGTTAGGCTGTCCATTTCAGCGCATTCATGGATTTTTTTGATCACGGTATCATTTGATGGGGCCGAGGTCATTTTCCAGTTTTGAGCATAGGTAATTCTAGCCGTAGTTATAATATGTAATATTAAATAATAATATTTTTTCTCCATCTCCCGTTCTATCATACTTAGTAAGAATGTTTCTGGTTCTAATTTTAAATTCTGTTTTGTTATATTTAGTATCCAATTTTTTATATTTTTCCAATATTTTTGGGCATCTGGGCACGTCCACCACATATGGAAGTATGTTCCCTGTGGATGGTTACATCTCCAACATTTAGGTGATACATCTTGGCCAATCTAGCCCGGGGGCAAATGCCAACGATATGCCATTTTATATAGGTTTTCTTTAAAGGCCACTGATAGTGTCAATTTGTGGTTTATTTGCCAATTGCTTTCCCATTTGTCCTCATCAATATTATGGCCCAGATTTTTAGCCCATATAGTCATAAGATCTGTCTTAGTTTCTTCCTTTAATTTANNATCTAAAAGAAATTTGTATATTTTACTGATTGCTTTCTTTTCCTCGCCTAACCATATTTTATCCANCATCGATATTATGGCCCAGATTTTTAGCCCATATAGTCATAAGATCTGTCTTAGTTTCTTCCTTTAATTTANNATCTAAAAGAAATTTGTATATTTTACTGATTGCTTTCTTTTCCTCGCCTAACCATAATTTATCCAGTTCTTGCAGGGTCATATTAAAGCCGTGCTGTGCTCTATCTTTCTTGTAGTGAGACTGAATTTGTAGAAAGGGCCACCATGGTATCTCTTTCCTGTTTAGTTTTATTTGATTTCTGGTCTTAAGTTCTCCTGTTTCCCACAATAGGTCTTTGTATGTAAGGACATTATCATAGTCCATGACGTTTGGATGTGTCACTGCCTCCGTTGAGGATACCCACAACGGAACCTTTGTATAATACTTTTTTTTTACTTTCTCCCAAATATTCACTAGTACATTTCTTACGAAGTGCCTTCGAAAATACAGGTGATGTTTGAATTTTTCTTCCCACATAAAAGCGTGCCAGCCAAGTTGGAGATCAAAGCCTTCTATTGTTAATAATCTCGTGTTCTCTATTTTAGCCCATTCCCTAAGCCAATTTATTATAGCTGCTTCGTAATATAATTCAAAGTCTGGCAGACCAAATCCTCCTTTTGCCCTGGTATCTTGTAATGATTTAAGTTTAATCCTGGCTTTTTTCTTCTGCCAGATGAATTTAAAGATGTCCTTATTTAAGCTTACAAAAAATTCCTTTTCCAGCTTGACCGGCAGCGTTTGGAATAAGAATAAAAGTTTCGGTAAAATAGTCATTTTGATTAATGGGATGCGTCCAAATAGTGATAGCTGGACTTTAGCCCACTTGTTTAAATCCTTACTTATTTGCTGCTTTAGTTTCTCATAATTGTCTTTCTTAATCAATGAACATCTGGCTGTCAGCCAGATCCCTAGATATTTTACCTTGTTTACAGTCTGAATACCTATTCTCTTTGTTAATTCCTCCTTGAGTTCTTTTGTGCAATTTTTGGTCAAAATTTTAGTTTTTTCTTTATTAATTTTTAACCCAGCCACTTTTCTGTATTCCTCTATCTCTTCTAACAGCTTTACACTAGTATCTAGGGGTTCCTCTAGTATGAATACCATATCGTCTGCGAAGGCCTGGAGTTTATATTCTTCCTTTTTAATTTTTAACCCTCTAATTTCTTGGTTTTGTCTTACTTGGGTTAATAATATCTCCTCAGCTAATATATATAATAAAGGGGCTAGTGGACAACCTTGCCTTACTCCTTTGTTAATCTTTATATCCTCTGTAGCTTCCCCGTTTATTAGAATCTTTGCCGTTTGAGTTCTATAGATTTTAATAAATTCTATAAAATTTTTGTCGACCTTCATGCCAATTAATTGATTTATAATAAATTTCCAATTCAAATTATCAAACGCCTTCTGAGCATCAACAAATATCAATGCCATTGGCTTGGTTGAGTGTGACCTCATAATATTCTAATATATCCATAATTGTCCTTGTATTCATCTTTATCTGTCTATACGGGAGGAAACTGTTCTGGTCCTTGTGAATAATTCTGTTTAGTACCATTTTAAACCTTTCTGCCAGGATTGCCGCCATTACTTTATAACCAACATTTAACAAGGATATCGGCCTGTAATTTTGTATTTTGGGGGGATCTGATTGCTCTTTGTAAATGAGTGTGATGTAGGCTTCCAACCAAGTTCTGGGAACCCTCGCGTTCTCCAGAGCCTCGTTATAAAAATCCATCAATATTTCCTCTATGAGCTCTTGGAATTCCTTATAAAATTCCGAGGGGATTCCATCTGGACCTGGAGTTTTATTAGCTTTTTGCATTCCAATTGCCCTTCTCAGTTCCTCTATTGTAATTTTACTGTCCAATATTTGCTTCCCTTCATCTGACATTTGGAAAAGGTTCTTTTTTTGGAGATATCGATCAATATCCTTTTCCGATATTACCTCCTGACTATACAATTTCGTAAAGAACTCCTTTACTATATCTTTCTTTTTTGAGGGTGTGTAACTACTTCCCCTTCCTGATCTTTAAGGGCTGTGATTGTCCTTTTTTCTCATTCCTTTTTGATTTTATGGGCTAGCCACCTTCCCGGTTTATTTGTGTGCTCAAAATAGTTCTGTTTTGCAAATTTAATTTTCTGAGCTACTTCTTCCTGTGTACCTAAATTAATTTTATGTTTTATTAAGTCTATCTCTTTCTTAAACATTGGGTTTTTTGGGTCCTTTTGTTTATTTATTTTTAATTTTTTCAGTTCCTCCTTCCACAGTAGTTGTCGTCTCTTTTCTTTATTCCCGTTACTAGTATANTAAGTTCTGTAGGGAGGTTTGTTCCCTTTTGTTTATTTCAAAGAATATTTTTAACTCCTTCCTTACCATTTCAGTATATCTTGAGTCTTTTAAGATAGTATTGTTAAGCGTCCACCTTCCTGGTTTCCTTTTACCTTTCCATTGTATTACAATGGGGTTATGATCCACCCACATATTTGGTCCAATCTCAACCTTTTCGATAATTTCCATTAATTCTGGGGTCATCCAGATTTGGTCAATTCTAGACCATGAATTTTGGGGGTTCGAAAAAAAAGTATACTGTTTTTTATCTGGGTTTAGCTCTCTCCACCCATCTTTCATATTGAATTCTCTTATCATGTTTTGAAAGGGCAATGGAAAAGTTCTTCTTTCTTTTTTACTTTCCCCCCTNAGCATATATTGTAACTAATAAGGTTTTTCTTTGGTTTATACATATCTCTATAAATAGCATCCTTCCTTCCTGATCCTTATATATCTGTTTATGTTGTAGCCACTCTTTTACATATATTACCACGCCTTTTTTCTTACTATCCACTAATGCTGAGTACATTTCCCCTAATTCTTTATTCCTTAAAAGGTCTGCTTGGTTATTTAAAATGTGGACTTCCTGCATGCATATTATATCGGCGTTTTGTTTTTTGAGTTTCTGAAAGATCTTTTCTGTTTATTGGTGAGTTTAGACCGTTAATGTTCACTGATATTAAGAGTATTCCTTTCTCATTGTTATTAGGTATGGGAGGTATTTTTCATCTCATTTCTTGTCCTGGGATCTCGCCTTCTTACTCTTTCACTACCCTTTTCCTCTCTAGTCTTTTGGTGGTACACAGTCAAGTCTGTCTCTGTTTCAGGAATTTGTTCCTCTTCTCCTCTTATGGTTGAGTCATCCCAATCTTACCTTTTTCCCCTGATCCCATATATCGATCATAAAATTGCTTTGCTTTTTCTGTGGTATCAATTTTATATTTTCTGTCCTGCCATGAGATCAGGAGACCTTCTGGCGTAAGCCATCTGAATGGGATGGCATCTCTAATAAATTGAATAGATAAAAATTGATAGGACCTTCTTTGTTCTCTAATTTTCCTGGGGATTTGCTTAAGAGTGACCACCTCAATTCCTTTATACGCCAGCGGGTCATCTGTAGTCTTCATATATAGTAAATCTCGGGTTGATTTCCGCGCAAACCGGATATGAACTTCACAAGGTAGTTTATGTTTTCGTACATATTGAGTGTGTAGTCTGTACACCTTGTCTACCTCGCTTTCAATTTCTGAGCTACGTTTTTGTAAGGCTTCCACTATCAGGTTTATCATAACTGAACGTAGGTTAGAGTATTTAAGTTCTTATATACAATCAATTCTTAATATTAAATTAAATTATAAATTTCTAAACCTCTTAATGTGTTGACAAATATAAAAACTACAGGCAATATTCTGTACTGGGATAGTGGGTTTTTTTCCCACTTATTTGAGTTGTTCAATGAGAATTCGGAGAAAGTTAGAAAATAGTTAGAAGGTACTTAAATTCTTGTAGCGTTTTAAAAGTCTCTTCACTTCCCGTCCACCTTAGTCACTCATTGTAATGTCCAGCATGTTCTCACCGGTCTTAACCCAGTTCTTAATTTGGTTCAATATGGACACCATAAAACTGAACAGTCACTCCGTTTTCTTCTCAGGCGTCCCGTTCTCTTTCTTTACAAAATTCAGTTCTTCCCCCTTTTAAGTCAAAATCTCACAGAAGAGAAAGAAAAGCCAGCATTCGTATTCTAGCTCAAATTTAGTAAGAAATAGTTCACTGATCAAATCGTCAAGTTTAAAGCTTATCTCACCCTTCCACAACGTTGTTTCTGACACTTCCCGAATAGAACAAAGTTACTGCCGATTCTCTTCCACTCGTTCCACTCGCTCTGCCGCTCTGCCACTCAGATCAAACCAGAGTATCTAAGGTTTTTTCCCCTTCTTATTTTCTAAAGTTCTGCTCTAGTCGCCATCCCACTGCTCAACTTGTTGAATAATTCTTCCGTTTCCCTCTTTCTTCTTACTGTTGCTGTTGGGTCGCCACGTCTATGGGTCCAATCTATACGATCTTCCCTCTTCTTGCCACCAGAATCGGAGGTTTGGCTGTGGTCTCGGGGCTCACGGCGCCTCCCCCGGGATCGCAGTGTCTTCCCCCTTCTCTGTCTACCCCTCCGGGGTCCAACAGGCTTACAGGAGCTTCTCGTGGATAGAAAACCGGATTCCTTCTGAGCGGCGACCCGCTCTCCAGCTCCGTCTCGGCGCAGCGCCCAACCGGAAGTCATTCCAAGTTTCCATTTCTATCTCTTCCATGTCTTTTTTAATATCTTGCCTTGAATTGTAAATATGGCCACCACTCTATTTTCATCCCTTGCTCTCTAATTTCTTGATTCGTCATTAATCTTCCTTAGGAATTTAGTACATCATAATGCGTAATTTTTCTTCCAGTTTTTAGTGCGTTGGGGTGGATCAATGCCTCCATGACAGAAACCCATCCTGCGATCTTCATATAATCTTTGTGTTTAATTTCTTTCCACACCTTTAATAGTGAACATCTAATTATATGCCTATTAAAGTGTGTGTAACTTTTATTTCCCGGGTCCAGGAACCCTTCTCTAAACCTGTGCAGGAGCCCATTAAAGGTCATCGGAAACAACGTAGTTGCTACAAGCTATATTACAGAGCTATTATGAGCCACACAAGGCAGTTTGGTGTAGTGGTGAAGGCACCAGGCTAGGAAGCGACTGTGAGTTCAGGTCCTGCCTCAGCCATGAAAGTCAGCCGGATGACCTTGGGCCAGTCACTCCCTCTCGGCCCAGCCCACCTCACAGGGTGATTGTTGTTGTGGGGAAAGTAGGAGGAGGAAGGTGTGTTGGGTACCTTCAATACTTTCATCAGCATACAAATAAATAAAAAATATCTACTAAACCCAAGTTGATTCCTTTTGATCCCACAATTATAAACACATAAGATTTTCCTTCTTCCTCTGTTCCTCAATTAAAATAAAAACAGTTACTGATTCGATGATGAAAGCAATCATGAAAGACCCCAAATATATCCTGGTTCCAGGCATGCTGGGAGGCCCTAAAGGGCTCCTTCTGAGAGTCCAGCCTACTTCAGAAGGAGGCTGATCCCATCTCCTCTCCTCTCATGCTGGGACTGTCCACTCGTGCTGCCAAGAGGAGGGAAAAAGGGTCAGTTTGAGAGGGAGCCAAGAGGAAGGATCACATAGGGATCAGCAAAGATCAGCCCTGTGAAGGAGCAGAAGGAGCAGACTCAAGGGAGGGATCAGCTGGGTGGGATCTCCAGAGTTACAAGAGGCAGGGCTGGGACTGGATCCTGAGGTGGGGTAGAAGCTGCCCCACAAATTATGTAACACGTATCAATATCCCCCCTCACATACACAAGTCCAATTTCAGTCCAGAGACAAATGCAAATGGATTCATGGCCTCCAGAGAGTCCAGGTTTTCCCTTCAGCATCTCAAGGGGGGGAGAGAAGCCCCCTCTCCATCCATGACTGAAGGACCCTCAGGAAGTCCCTCTTCTGTCCCTCTTTCCCTCCTTGAAGTGGGAACCCTCGGATCTCCTCTTTGCAGGTCTCTGAGCCTCCTGATCCAAGATAGATCCTGAGAGGGGTCTGGCCCCAGTCTGGCCTTGCAGGAGAAGAGTTTGGGGGCAGGCAGACCCCTCCACAGTGCCCCACTGCCTCTCCCCCAAATTCCTTCCCTTGCAGTGTTTGAGATGAACAGGAGAGAGGAGAGGGATTTCCCAAACTATGTTCCCCATCATTTGACCTCAAATCCCTCCCCTCCCCTCCTCCCTCTCCCCCCATGCAGCCTCCATGGGGGAAACTCACCTGGGAGAGAGCAGCTAAATGACCTGGTTGCTTCCTGCATTGGAGAGAAAGACACCGAGTGAGCCTCTGCCTTGTCTGGATCCTCCGAAGAGGACATTTATTATTAAACTCCTATGCCACCAAGCTTGCCAAGGTGACTCTAGGCAGCTCACAATAAAATCAGATAAAAGGCATGTGGAACATTTAAAACCATAAATAAAAACAGATTCCCCAATCAGATCACATTGCCATTAAGAAGATCACATCCGGTGTTTATTGACCACTGCCTTGAGGTGGGTCCAAGAGGATCTGGGAGAGACCCACAGATGCCCTGCAGGCCATGAAGTCCTGGGCTGCTTCCGAGGCCAAACCTAGGGACAGCAGATTGAAGACTCCCAGGACCATAATCCTGGGCAAGTCCATGCCAACCCTGAGAGGGTCTCCAGCAGCTTAGGTAGGGAGGTGGCCATGCGGCAGGGAGGCTGGGACAGGAGCCACAAGCCCAACTGGTCCCCTGAGCCCAGAGTCAGAACCAGGGAGTCCCAACCAGAATCATGGAGTGGGAGCATCCTGAGTGCCAGAAGAGATTCTCAGGTGACCACTGGACCCCACTTCCCCTGCCCTGGGCTCCTGGCTGGGGCCAAACCCTAAACCTGGCTGGGCACATATCTGAGAGGGAAACCCCCCTCCCTTTCCAGAGTCAGCCAGGTCTCAGCTATGCCAACAGAAGAGTCTCTAACCACTAGGGATCATGGCATCGCCGGTGGTTTCCCTATTTCCCCTCAAAGAATTGAGGGCTCTTTCCTCCAAAGAGGGCCATGGCTCCACCATGCAGATTTTGAGCTGCCTTCCCTGCCTGAATCCAACAGAGAGAGTTTCCCTTCTCCTCTGAGAACAAATTAGTGCAAGGATAGTGAATTTTGTGACACCCAGCCAGCTTTCGTGCCTAAGGTAGGACTAGAACTCATAGTCTCACCTGGTGTCCTCACCACTAAGCCAAAATGGGTGCAATTATTTTAATTATTTTAATTATTTCAGCAGAATCAGACTCAGAGGGAACCCAGGGAGGATGAATTTGGAGGGCCTTTATAAAATGGGGGGGGGCACTCTCCCTCTTTTCATCTCTCCATTTACCCAAAGTCTTGCAAAGGAACAGAATGGCTCATGCAGCAGAAGCATCTCCCTACACCTTACCCTGGTCTGAACTGCTGGATCCTTTGTCACTTGCTGGAAAAGAAGTAAGGAAAAGAGGGTGAGAAAGTTGCTCTCTGGGCTTATAGATGGAGAAACTCAGCTCTTTCTGACTCCAGCTCCCTCCCTCCTTTTCTCTCTCTCACACACACAATCAAAGACCCACAAATACATGGGTCTTTAGCTAGAAGGCAAAGGAAAGAATTCTTAAGATTTATATCTATGTACACACAAACAGCAACAGTTCCACAATTCTTCAGCCAGAGGGCAGAGCTGATGTGAGGATACAGATGGCTCTAAAGTGTCTTCCTCCAACCAGTTTCTACTTAGAGAGCCTTATGATGGGAGACCAAGAGGAGATCCAGCTGGCATCCACCAAAGTCCCTTTTCTCTCAAAATACCTCCTTTTGATGCAACTTTTACAGAACTTCCTGACCATGTTATGGCCAAGCTTCTCCTTTCCAGAACTGCTTCTCAACCAGAGGAATTTTCCACCCAGCCGGGTCTTCTCACATTCTTGAGGATTTCTCATACCAGAAGTTCTTCCTTGGGGGTCTCCACTCCCAAGAATAACCTGGCTGTAATGAAAATTGGGCCCATCTTCCCGTTCTTAGGAGGAAGAGGAAGATAGCGTAACTCTGCAGCTTCATGAGATTCTTTTGTGTTTAAACACACACACACAAGCACAAACACAAACTCAAGTGATGGTGCCTCTGGTCCCTGCTCTAAGTTGGAGATTACCTGTAAAAAGGACAAGTCACTCACTTGGTGCTTCTTTGTAGCCATCTTGATGTCTCTCTACAAGGACAAAAATCAGTGAAAGTTCAAAAGAATCACCAGAGATCATCCAATCTCTCCCTCTCCAGGAGGAAGAACCCCAGGAGATATTTTGTCCCATCAACAAAGATCTTCAAAATACAAATATATCTCCAGATCTGCCCCAAGAGAGACCTGCTGCCTCCGAGAATGGATGGAGGGGAATTGGGAGATGCAGCAACAACTGGGAGGAGAGGAAGATTTTCATGGAAATCCTTCTCTGCTGCCCTTTGACCTTTTCTGCCTTTGAAAGGGAGGGAACTGGGATGCCTCTTCCCAACTCAGGAGAAGACAGGAGTGTCCCAACCTCAGACTCAGCTGAATCGAGACTGGAGTCCCAGCAAGAAGCTGAGATCTTGGATGCTCCTCAAGAGGGCTGGGAAAACAGGACAGAAGGAAGCCCAGAAGAAGCTCCCCAAAGGGGATCCTTCCATCACCCTCGAAAAAAAACGATACTTACTGAAGAATACCAGGATCCCAGCAATCACAGACACCAGGACAAGAGCAGCCACAATGCAGCTGATGATGATCCCTAGGTTGGATTTTGGTTCTGAATTGGAAGAAAGAGCAGATAATTGAAGGAGAACCCCAAACCCCAAGAGGAACCCCGAACTCTCCCCCATACCAATTGGGGGAGAGACTTAAAGCAGCCAAAGAACTGGGAATTTCCTAAATCAAAAAGTCTTAAGGGTTCATCTTCATGTCCCTCTCTAAAGGTAGCATGAAGACGCCTTGTTTCCCCTCATAAGAGCCCAGCTCATGAAGGCAGCTGACATTCCTCTTTAGCTGCTCAGCTCAAAAGCAGCAGTTTGTAATCTTGTGAGTTTCAGCAGTTTACAGAAATTAAAACCTCAACAATATAATTAATCTTCATGAAACCAGAAAAACAATTTGTCCTTTTTTTAAAAAAATAGGCTGCCTCAAAGTTGTCATGACTCTGGTCTGGAATCGGGCAGTTCTGTGCATCATCATATTTTTCTTAGAATTTTTATTTGATTAGAAAAGAGTCACAATTCAGGCAGAAAAATCTATGTGTGGTTGGCACTGAAAATCCTCCCAAAGCCCTCCTGCTTTTGGAAATGGATTTCCCAGTCGAGATCGATCATGTGAGTTCAAGTCCCACCTTAGCCACGAAAGCCTGCTGGGTGACCTGGGGTCTCCCTCTCTCAGCCCGATCCTACCACACAGGGTTGTTGTGGGGAAAATAGGAGAAGAAGTACATTTTTGCTGCCTTCAGTTATTTGGAAAAAAAATAATAAAGGCAGGAATAATAAAATTTAAAAAATGAAGTAATAAATAAAATTACATAATAA
>AZIM01007897.1:0-10001 GCA_000516915.1 Ophiophagus hannah | reverse complement strand
AAGCTTGAAGGCCACTGGAGGAGATTCTACCTTTAATTTTTATAGCACAAACTGTAATTTTGAGAAGATAAAAGTTAACAGTATTTGTGGGGTATATGATCAGATGTGGTTTTTATCCTACCAAGCTAAATGTTGTGCAATTGCAAAAACAACAGCAGATTTGAATTGGTGTAAAAACACATATTTTTAGAACCCCTCACTGAAAAAAAATTTTTTTTACCCCATTATACAACTCCATTACCTATTCTTCTGGAAGGAGGGAGAATATGCACACACATGCACAGACACAGAAAACACTTCACCTTCCCACCAAAGCGGTACCTATTAATCTGCTTGCATTTGCATGCTTTTGAACTGCTAGGTGGGACAGGAGCACACACTGTTGTGTGTCACTCAGACCTTGAACCTGAACTGTCAGTTCCTCAGCTGATACCACTGAGCCATTGTGCCTCCTGTTCGCACGCATGCACACACACACACACACACAAACAAACATACACACATTTAAAATGCTTGTATTTTAGTAGGCATTTTAAAGAAGGTATAAAAGCAAACAAGAAAAATTAATAAAGTAACAGTTGAAGAAAAATGTAGTTAAAATATGCAGATTTGTTTTCCAGTATATCATTAGTTAGTTATGAATGACTAAATATATGACATCATTTTAAGTTTTAGAAAGTGCTGTTAAATTCTAAATTAAACATGAATATCAAAAACCAGGTCAGCAGGATATAAGTCACTGAGGAAGATTATATGCTACAGAAAATTTACCTCAAGCATATTATGTTCTAATGTAGATGTCCTGTAAATTTGAAATATGGACTATAGAGAAATTTAGATTTCAAATCCATTTATTAAGTTGTAAGGGAAGAAACTCCTTAATTGCATAGCTCTCAGTGGGGAAACCTTTCTTAAAACCTTATATTAGACCCTTCCCACTATTGAGAATATATGCTTGGCCTCAGGCAGAATTAATATTTTAACATTAACGTGTATATCCTGATTATTTAATATAAGGGCTAGTCGTTTGTTATAGTGTGAATAATAATGATAATTATTTTGTTCATCCCACCAGAAACTGATAACTAGAGATTACTATCTTTTAAAGGCATTTAAGTTGCTAGTCATCCAGACAGCTTCTGGAAGCGCATACTGTATGCCGGTTGGGTGCTGAATGGATCGAAACATGGGTTGGAGGTCTGAAAGCTGGAGGACCAGCCCTGGAAGCCTTGAAGTAACTCTTGCACAATCTGTAAAGGCTGTCACCATATTACAGTTTTGAACTTAGAAGATTAGTAAATATGATTGTAGGTAATTGTGTTACCTTTATTTTATTTAAATGTAATCATAAAAAAACACTATAAATTTAGCTTTTCCCTCGGCTCTCCCATTACTTTCTGGAGGATGCTTGCCCAGTGGCTAACTACAGCCTTCTTACTAGCCCAAACCTGCATATCTCTGCACTAATCAATACTTTCTTTACCATGATTTATTGAACAACCTAGTAGAAATGGTTTAGTTCACATAACAGAAATGAAAAACCCTAGAATGGCTTAGTCTATGTTTCACAAATTGTAGATTGACAGTCAATTTTCTGTGTGTTTCGTGATCTGCCAGGATTGAAATATGTGAAATGGAGCAGACCTGAAGCCCTGTACTTTCTTACTGGGGAGTGAGACGCATTGTTTGGAAGAAACTGTTTCAAGCCGCTGATACCTTTTTGACAGTGTATTTGAATATTTGCAAACAGACAGGAAGTTGTGAAAAATTACTAGTGCTTGCAGAAAATAACTATAGCCGACCTTCTTTTAAACTAGTAGGCTTCTTTTTACAGTATAAAGTAAGCAATTCAGATTCCTTCAATTCAAATTCCTACTCAAGTGTTTCAAAATGCACTATTTCAACATAGTATGAAAAAAATCTTTATATTAATTTGCTCAAGGTTTGTTTAAAGAACATTAATATATTTAGAGAAACAGTTTGTTGTGGTTGACATCAAGCTAGAAACCAGGAAACATAGTGTTCCACTCCCACCTTAGGCACAAAGTCAGCTGGTTGACCTTGGGCCAGTCACTTTCTCTCAGTCCTAGGAAGGAGGCAATGGCAAGCCACTTCTGAAAAACCTTGCCAAGAAAACCGCANGCCAGTCACTTTCTCTCAGTCCTAGGAAGGAGGCAATGGCAAGCCACTTCTGAAAAACCTTGCCAAGAAAACTGCAAGGACCTGTCCAGGCAGTTTTCCCAGAATCAGACATAATTAAATGGAAGAAAAAAAACCCTCAAATGTTAAATTGAATTGCATTTACTTAATAAAAACTAGGGTTGTATAGTAGGAAACTGAAGGTTTTAATGACAAAAAGGAGGAAATGCAGTTGCATATGTATCACATTGGGAAACAGTTATAGAACGGTCACATAAAACTCACTCTCCAAATAGACTTAGAATAGTCTTTATTGGCCAAGTGTGATTGGAAACAAAGAATCTGTCCCCCAGGCATAAACAGAAGGTAAAAGGAAAGAGGAAAAGGTTAATAGTAATACAACCCTACTACATGGGTAAATAGCTTTAGACATAAAACAGTGCTAATGGGAATTAGGTGTTCAGCAGAGTGATGGCACAAGTGAAAAAACTGTCCCTGTGTCTATGTTTTGGCATGCCATAATGCCCTGGAGCAGCATTGAGGGAAGAAGTTGAAACAGTTTATGTCCAGGATGTCTGTGGAAATCTTCTCGTCCCTCTTTCTAGCTCTTACAGTTATGGATCCCTAGTGGAAGTCAGGCTGGTTGCATTTGTTCTTTCTGCAGTCCTAAATATGAATTGAAATCTGTACTTGTCCTGTTTGGTTGCTGTACCAAACCAGGCAGTTACACAAGTACAGATCAGATGACAGATTCAATCATTCCTCTGTAGAACTGTTTCAGCAGTTCCTGGGGCAGTCTGAGTATCCTGAGTTGATGCAGGAGGACCATTCTTTGTTGTGCCTTTTAATGACACAATGTTAGGTGTCCATTTAGAGTCTTGGGACATGACAGAACCCAGAAATTTGAAGATCTCCACTGTTGATACTGTATTGTCTAATGTTGTAAGAGGTAGAATAGGAGGGCTCTTCCTAAAATCAACAGTTTTGAGTGTATTCAACTCCAGATCATTCTGGCTGCACCAGAAGGCCAGTTGTTTAACCTCTTTGTCTCTGTGCAGACTCATCACCATCTCAGATGAGACTAATGACTTGTATCATCTGCAAACTCCAGTACTTTAACAGAGAGATCCTTCAACATGTAGACATTTATGCAGAGAGAAAAGAGTAATGGGGAGAGCACATAGCTGGCGGGGTGTGTGTGTGTGAGACGTGCACGTGCTGGGCATTGCAGCTTTAATTTTGTAAGAACACATCCTTTTCTAAAGTTGCTGAAGGGTTGCACTGTACAAGAACACTGAATAAATATTGAAACGGACTCCTTTAGCCTTCAGTAAGATTTCTTGAGAATTGGGGTAGTCGGTTTGAATAAGTCTTAGTTATATTGAAGAATTTTGTGGTAGTTTTTGTAGCATACTTAGTGGCAAGCAATTCCCTTGGAAACTTTGCTGTTATCCTACCTCAGAAGGAGCTGCATCTATTGGGATAGAATATGTAAAATACAATAGGTGTAGTTTTAAGGTATTTTCATCAGTATTAGGATTGATATATTCAATAATATTGCTAAATAAGAACTTGCAATATTTTTGGTTATTTTGGAATATTTCCTTGAATGATAACTAAAATAATTTCTCTACAGAAGTACACACTGCCATTTGGATGAAGATTTATTTGAATTTACCTAAATTGTCGAGTCAGTCTTTATTAAGAAGAAAAAATGCAGTATAAATTTCCTTAAGATATAACCATGTAGAAATTTTGCACTTTTATCCTTGCCATGTTAGGCCAGAAATTGGATAATGGCTATGATGCTTCGGTCTTATCAAGATTATATTTTGCAGCTAGTGCTTGACTTAGGGCCACAGTTGAGCCCAAAATTTCTGTTGCTAAGCAAGACAGTTAAAGTGAGTTTTACAACCTTTCTTGTGTGTGTTTTATGTCTTTTCATTTACTTTATAAATGCTTTGAAAAAAAGTAAAACTTCCCAGTGAATACTTGCAAAATTGTAAGAAAGGCAAAATCATATTCTGCTTTACGCTAATGCAGTTCTTTCTCTATAAGTCAACTAAAATTAGTGCCTTTTAGTTAGTTTTCTATCAAGGGTTTCTGAATCTAGTACATGAACAAAAAATACTCAGTGAACATGGTTTCTGTAATCAAATTTAGAATAAGTTAACCATATTTTAATAGCAATGTTTGTTCCTCACTTATTGTACTAATAGATTTGCTGGCTGTCTACAAGCTTTATATACTTTATATACTGTATGGCAAAGGGAGTTGGAACTCAACGCTGTAACTGTCAAATATTTTCAGTGCTCCTCTATAGTTTCTTACTGATTTTAGGGAGGCCCCTCAATTAAAATCTGTTTCATCTGAGCCAAGTAATTACTGCTTGTGATTTATTTTATTGACTTTCAAAATGCCTACAGAATTTTTTTTTTAGATCTCTGTAGTAGTGTTGATTACAACAGTATCTGGTTCACTTCTGCCACTTCCTTCTTTGGCCAGATTTGAGTGCAGCAGCAAAACCAAAACCAAGAGAGTTTCCTTAGTCTTTGTCTCTCTGGGTTTGCCAAAGAAGAATCTCCCTGGGCTTTGTTAGGGTGGAACTGCTCAGGCCATGATTCCATTGCTTTTATCTTAATTATCCAACTGGGCTGTTAAGTTTAATGTTTTTCATTGGAAAGTATTCTAGCAGTGAATTTCACTAAGACTATTTGTTGTCAATAATAGAATATAACAGAGTTGGAAGGGACCTTGGAGGTCTTCTAGTGCAACTCTCTGATCAAGCAGGATACCCTGCACCATTCCAGACAAATGGCCCGTCAATCTCTTCTTAAATAATGGATAGTTATCCAGCAAAAGCAGCCTTCCGTTCCATTCTCATCCCACGGATAGACATGAAAAGCGTGCAAAACAGATTTTACTTCTGGGAGACAGAAGATCTTTCACATCCATTCCTATCTTAAATGGTAGATCTGGGCTGGGGTGGGAATGGCTTGCTCTTAGGTTCCTTTCTTCTCTCAGTGCCCCCCCCCCTTTCTGGGTCTGAATGTGGCTCCCTTGGATGGATGAGGCCCTCAGGTCATGCAGCCTCAGCCTTTCCAAGGACCAGGCTCAGGACCTTCCAGGAACCTACAGGCCTGGCTTATCATTGTGTCAAATGGTTGAAAAAGAAGAAAGAAAACTGGTTATCTCAGTGTTCCCATCATTTTGTATAGTATTGATTGTTGCTTTTTATAATTACAAAAACAGATACTTTGGTCCATTGATAGCAGAAAAATTAAATATAAAACTACTACAGGATTGTAATATGCACTCAGTTCCTGGAACCTTAATTAGTGCCTGATATTGATAATGAACATATCTACTTTCTAGTTTTCATGAATTGTAGCCATTTTATATTTGTTCTATAATAGGTGTTTAATTTTTAGCAAAATTAAAACCAGCTATTTGTAAGGGTAAGATGTGATTATGTACTTGAAGACTGATTTGTAGGCATGTACTTTTTGCTTTGGGCCAGGGAGATGTTGTTTGTCAGTGTATCAAAGCTGGAAAAATCCTTAAGGTGAAAAACTTTTCAGATACACTGCCTAAAATAGAGAGGTGATATAGTAACATTTCGTTGTGCATGGTCTGCTGAAGTTCACCAAAGTATATCAAATCAATAAATGATATACAAAGATTAAAAATATCTTTCAGAGAAACCATCCGTAAAGCTCTCCCAAAGGTGCTTTTTCCCAAGAGGTAACTGGACTTTCAGGTACCAGAAAGTCCAGTTGCCTCTTGGAAAAAAGCACCTTTGGGATGACCATGACCTGGATGACTGAGAATCCCATAGACCTCAGTCATGAATTTTCATCACTTGTATGTAAGGCATCATATACAGAGAATGGAACAATTCTGTACTGGTAAATGGTCACTCAATATAGATACGTTTACCCTACTAAATTATTAAAATCATATTCAGTAACTCTTGGTTGAAATATTTGACTTTATGCATGCCATCTCTAATAACATTGAGGGAGAAACAGGCCATTAATTAAGCAGGAGGTTAGTTAAAGTAATATGAGAGATACCTTTAGGAAAATGTAATTAACAATTGCAGCCAAAATTTGTATAGCCAGAGAAGTAGCACTTTTATAATGATATGCCCATTTTAATGATAACATTTTAAATTATTTATTTTTAACGTATTGGGGATAATAATCAGCTGTGCCAGACTTCTCAAGTAACAGAAACTGCTATAAGATGGGCATACTTTTTCATCTAATTTAAGTAACATTATTTGATAGTATTTCAAAGGAAAAGTTATAATTAATGTGAATAGCAGCACATTTTATCCTAAGTAATGATTGAGGATCAAATCAAAAGCTGCTTTTAAATAAGTGAAGTCTTACTTTTTTTATATATTTCACTATCAAACATCCATTAGATTCTATCAGAGTTAGAATTAGCTGTAGTCCATTAGATTAAATTTACTTAACTCCAGCAAGACAACCATTATGTCTTCTGCTTAATCTATCTTAATAATTTATTTAACCAAAATATAGCATAGTATTTACTGGTCATAATTGAGATTTACATTACATTAAAGGATGATCATTCCCAGCATTGAACTTTTTAAAAAATAACATGATATGCTCTCCGAATTTATATGTGAGAACAGTACTGCTAAAGGAAAAATATACCAGCAACTGTCACATATTCATTAAAAATGCTACAAATCGGTTTACTCATGTTTTATGACATATGTCATAAGTGCAATCTCTGTTAAATTCCAAATATTTGTTAGGGAAAATTGATATAGTCTGATATACTTTATAGTAATGTTTTTTATTTGCCATATCCTTTTTAAAGCTGCTTATAATATTTTATATTTAGTGTAATTATATCCTTATGCTTTCCAGTTGCATTTTGTATACTTTGTGATTAGCTTGAAATAGTGTAGGGTGCTAAAATAAAACCCTTGTTTCTGTTCTAAATATCTAAATATATAGATAAATCTAAACATTAGATTTCTTGGTCTTGTGTCCACTAATTCTTTTGGTTGGTTTTTTGTCTTAAAAAAGATCAACATATTCACTTGATTTAAAAATATGAATTTCTTTTGAATAAAGAAGCAATGTGGTTGAAACAAAGAAAGATGTCCACAAAAATACTGAGCCTGTGAGATGTCATTTCTGAGTGTGTTTTCATAACCCAGTCCTAAGGCAATAAAATTTAGTTAGGGATGCTGTCAAATGTTACTGTTGGAAAAGTTAAGCTTGTCCCACAGCTGGAACTCTGGAACTTTTATAAGGGGAAAACGGAAGAATCACTGGAATCCTCTTTCTCTCTCATTGGAAAATACATAGAGAAGAGAAAGGAAAGTATTAATGTCCTCTGTGCTTTTTCTAAAACATTGAAAGGGGGAGACAGGTTTATTATTCAACTAAGAAGTGCCTAATACTTTTCTCACACTTTTATGGGCTGCAGCATTTATTTATTTTTTTGAACCTCTTAGTGATTTGTGGTCTAAAATTTAACTTCAATTTGGGATTTTTGATTCTGGTGTAGACTCTTCAGAAGACCCTCTAAAACTTAATGTGAGCTTGTGAGTAGCAAGATACTCTAGGAGATCCTAATGAAGGACAGGGGACCCTAAAATCCTTAAAAGAAAGTTGTTCCTCATCTTAATGTGGAATCAGCATTAGGAAGCATAGGCATGTCTACTGAGAAATAGAACACCTGAGCTCTGGATTACCCCCCTCAGACACAAAAAACCCCTGAGCTTTGGGCAGGGTTTCGAGAACACCTTTAAAGTGCTCAGTTTCAAGAGACCAGCTGTGTGTTACTTGGCCTTGCTGATTTTTCTTTGATAGACTTTGTGTATTTGAATCATGTGGATGTTATTTGGCTTCTTATGTGCAGATTTCCTCACAATAGTTGTTGCACAAGTAGGTTTTTATTAGAACCACTAGAATTTTCAATATGTTCTTTTAAAGTTTTCAATTCATTAAATGTTTCCTATACCCATGAAATTGAGAAGTTACCCAGATTTCTGTAACAAAGTGAAGAAACATAATATTGATCCCAATCAATCCCTGTGACCATCTCTAAAATATTGTATTGCTTCCTGCCAAATTGCTTATCAACTAGCCACCCAACAATTAAGTGGAGTCTTGGTACTAATCCCCTTCAAATTTCACACTGCAGGGAACATTTGCCCTGTGTACAAAGGGGAACTATCAGTTCTCCAAGCCGGATCCAAGGAGTAGCTTGTAGAATGAGAATTTGACTTCAGTGCTTCTTACATTGCTTCTACATTGAATTTGCCAAAAATCAGAATAGTACTAATATAGTACTCTTCCAACTAAAAATAGTATTCTTCCAACTAAATGTTTATTAAAAGTCCTAAGTTTTCATGAGCTGCAGTTCACTTCATCAGATGGAGAGGAAATACCTTGTAGTGCACGAAAGCTAAGGCTTTTTAACGAAACTTGTTTGTGCTTCCAGACTCATTCTGATTTTTGCCTACCACAGACTAACCTGGCTTTCTTTCTACAATGCCTTTAAGTTCGTAAGCAAATCGTGGGCCAGTTATCTATGAAGATAAGGAATAGCCTAACAATATCCCTTAACTAGGTTTTGAAATTATGATCATTGATGATATTGATGTACTGTTTAAATAAAGTTGTTGGAGAGCAATTCATCCCAGAGAAAGGTGATTTAGCATTTGCAAATGAGAACACTTTGTAATGTAGCATCTGTTTATTGATGATGTTGAAATAAGTGCAGTATTATAAATTGCACTCCTAATTTTATGGAGGTCTATTTTTTCAAGAATTTGTTAGGAATTCTTTGTTAAATTGTACTAAGAAGAGTAATTGGATGATAATCATTACATTTGCTCATGGAATTTACTCATAACCAAGGAAACCAGGTCTGTCATTTGAGTTCTGTGCATTGTCTTGAATAGATCTGTAACTTTAGCCAGATAGTTCATTATATTAGTAGTGTGCTGTTTTTGCAAAGTGGTATTCATGATCTTAATTCCATTTATATTTGCTTTAATCTATAGAATAGACCGAGATTGATTTTGGGCCAATCACTCTCAGTCGAGCCCACTAAACAGGGTTGTTGTGAGGAAAATATGAGGAGAACAGCATGTTGGATATGTTCGCTGGGTTGAGTTTTTTTGAAAATAATTAAGGCGGGATATAAGTACAAGAATAAATAAAGTAAATTACTACAGGATGCCAGTCCCCTGCCATATGTTGAATGGACCAAGTACATAGAATGACCAGTGCAAAAATGTAAGATCTAAAGATACTAATCCTCAATGTTAGGATGTCTCATTTAATGGGGTGAAAATTAAGTTTTACAATTTTTTTTCACTGAGGGTTTCTAAAAATGTGTGTTTTTACACTAAGAATTCAAATGTGTTATTATTTTTGCAATTGCACAACATTTAGCTTGGTATGGTAATTTGATGTCTGATCATACACAGGACAAGAGTCTCTTGTAACCCAAATACTGTTAACTTTATCCTCTCAAAATTACACCTTGTGTTACAAAAATAAAAGTTTCTTTCCTACATGAATCTTAACTAGCTAAATGGCTATGGAGATTCTCAGTCATCCAGGTCATGACTGTCCCAAAGGTGCTTTTTCGAGAGGCAACTGGATTTTCTGCTTTTTTTTTTTTTGAAGATGCTTTGCTTCTCATCTAAGAAGCTTCTTGGATGAGATGCGAAATGTCTTCAAAAACAGCCAGAAAGTCCAGTTGTGTCTTGAAAAAGCACCTTGGGGACTTATCCAGCTAAGCAAAAAACAATCCTTGCAATCACAAACTTAACATCAGAAAGAAATTATCTGAGTTAC
>AZIM01007889.1:0-16955 GCA_000516915.1 Ophiophagus hannah | reverse complement strand
CCCCCCAATGGCGTTCAGTGGGGGAAGAGGATACGACACGGGAAGAATGCAAATAGAATTATGCAAGGATCGAAAAGCTTCGCCGTTGGGAAAAAACCCTCAACGGACGAAGAGCAGCATTCGAAATGGCGAGGTAGGAGTTCAGGCAAGGGGGAGGGCACAGAATGGACTGCAGCCTCCCAGCAATGCGGGCACAAACGGAGCTTTGATCTGCACTTCGTAATGGGCTCTATGAAGTTAGAGCTACCCACGAAAACTTTCAATCAAACCTGCAATTGACAAATTTTTTCCTGTTTTGGCCAAGGATCAGAGAGAGAAGAACAAGCACTGCCTAGCTCACATGAGGCTGAGCTAAAACTGGGAAATGCTGGGGAGGAGTCCCATGGAGGAGGAGGAGCATTCCGCAAGAATTAGCACAGCCTAGACAAACTCAGACTGAAGTATCTCCCACTACTGGATGCTCTGAACAGCTCATGGGAGAACATGCAGCTCTTAGTTGGCTCTTTACCGCCCAATTTCAACATCCCAATCTCAGAAACCTGCAGAAATGGGGAGTTTATGAATATTCACCTTCAGTTTTTCAAAATATACATATAAGTATTTAAAAAATGAACTAAATTTAAAAACAACTCTTGACAATAACACATAATCCTATATGCACCTCTGTTTTTTAAAAATAGTAATATTTAAGCTCCATTCCTTTTGAATTAAAGTGGTCTGAAAATTTGAAGACAATCAGTTCCTCATATACTTGGCTTGGCTCATCATTTGTAACAACTTGTGGAAAAATTCTCTTAAAGGGTAATTTATATAAATGAAATCAGCTCATAATCATCAATATTACAACAATGTTATAAATTGAGATGAAAAAGACCAGACTGGAACAATGTATCTACTACTTATGTATTTATGCAGAGTACTTCAAATAACATCTTCAATAACTTCCAAGTACACTGCATTCTTGATAAATTTCATAATTGCTAAGGACCCCTTATAATGCACTAGTAACTCTTGCTCTAAGATATGATAGTTAAGAGTAATGAAAAGCACACTTGAGATACAAATTGCGTAATACAGTATAAAACAACCATTGTTTTTTAAATCTTTACATTTCCTTACTAGTCATTGGCTAAATATTAGCTCTTCATTAAGTTTTGACCTTCAAAGAAACTTTTTAACTGATGATTCTGTTTGACTTCATCTTTCCAGTGTTTAAGAGTAGCAAATTACATGCTCGCAAAAAATGCAGTGAGGCTAAATAACAGACACACACCCTTCTTAGGGCAGGTTCAAACTTAACTATATTGGCTCAGTAAACGTGGTTTTATTAAAACAAAGACAATTCTGCCTTTATAAGTGCGAAAATTAGGTTACTTGCAACCACAATTTCCATGTATAATCTTGAATTTAAACAAAATCCATTTTGAATATTGATAATGGACTTCCCTGATGAGAATGTAAATGCTTGTTTCTGATATCTAATGCAAAGTTGACCCTGTAAGGTGGTTAAGACATCAGGCTAGAAACTGGGTGAGCATGAGTTCAAGTCCCATCTTAGCCAAAAAAGCCATCTGGATATTCTTGGACCAATTACTCTCTCTCACCTCAACCCATCTTACAGAGTTGTTGTTATGATGAGAATAGGAGGAAAGAAATATGTTCACCGCTTTGAATTGTTTATAAAAAATAATAAAGGTGGGATATAAATAAATAAATGAGTTAACAAATAATATCATGACAGGATGGGCTAAGGGGTTAAGACACTGAAGCCTTGCCTTATCTGCCCCATAAAATCTCACAGAACAGATTGGCAAAACTTCTGGAGCTTAATAAATTTAACAACTAGTTTGTTTGTTTCTTTGTTTTGAATTCAAAACAAAACACACTTTCTCTTTCAGGCATACTTATAATTGATTTGAATTTGGGTTTCCCCCAAATCCAATCATAACTAGGACTAGCTGGTAACCTTAACCACTATATCACAGTGACTATCTTGTTCAAGCTTTGCTCAAGCTTTTAGCAAGACAAACTGTATGCAGATACAGAATTTGTGTATCTTTGCTATGAAGTGTTTGTTTTTATAAATGGAGAAAGAACATGTAGCACTTTGAGTACTATTCCAGAATTATAAACTGGTACAATAGTGAGAACCACAAAGTTTCAGCAAACGTGTTTCTATAATGTGGCTGCAATTGTTTTGGAAATGATCTAGAGATATAACTCTATTATGAGCACAGTATCTTTCTATTAAGCACGAACAAAGCTGCAGTTCCTTTGAGGCATTGAATCGCTGAAGCCAACTATGCTTAAAGAACTGTATCTGAGTCTGAAAAAGAGGGCTGCTTTAGTAGAAAACAGAGAATACTATCTGTGCTCATGCGTAAATCATGCCCAAAGTACTTATTTCAAAATATTTCTGAACCCTGTACAATCCCATTATATATTCAAAACAGATGGAAATTAAAAGCTCATTAAAAGTAGCTGCATGGATTGGAATGATTACTCATAAACATCTACCATCTTATTAAAATATTATATTGGTTGCTGAGTTAGAAGTCAGCTTCTATACTGGCTGCCTCCATCCTGACAAGTCTCCCAGTTAGTTTATTAATCTTATTCAATGTATCTCTCTCTGGATCTTGAATAAGTTCCAAGTGCCCAACCCCCATTTCGCTGTGAGATAAGTAATAATTAAAATGCATTTTTAAATTCTCTGTTCTTCTCCCATCTTAATTGTACAAGTTATGATTAATTGAACAATCATGAGGTATGCTCAGGCTCGAAGTGCTAAAAAGGTTAAAAATCAATGGGGTTTAAAGAACAAATATAGCTTAACAAATCAGGATGGAATGAACAGTGTGATTGTGCCTGGACATTAAACATATACTTTCGTGTTGTAACTTCTTCCCTTTTGGTCTCCTATTAGAAGCCTGACAGATTCCATCATTGTGGAATTTCTCCAACTTCCATTTCAAAATTTATTACTTTACATACAAAATTTCTTGGGGATAGCAAGAAATGTAACAAAACACTATAGATTGCATCTTCTGAGTATTACTGATGTTTTACAACAAATGTAATGTTGTATCCCCTAAATCAGGGCTGTCAAACTTGCGGCCCAGGGGTTGGATGCCTCACCCGCTGGCCACGCCCATGCCCAGTTTAGCGAAGGGTGGGGGAAAGTCATTATACGTCATGTGATGATGTGGTGATGATGCGAGTTTTATACTCCTGCCCTAAATGGACTTTTGTAGCAGGATCAGGATCTTTAACAAATCTTCCATAATATCCACACAGCTACGGTTCCCACTGTTCTTAAATTGGGAGGGGAAGTTGCACACCATGTTGACGACACTAGACCAAGGATGAAAGGAGCACGGAAGGGGTAGAGATTCTTTTTCTATAGTGTTTCTTCCAAACAGAGAGGCTCTGTTTGGTTATCTATATAATATACCCTGGGAATTAGTTCCTAAACTAGCAGAGGGACTAAAAGAATAATCAGACTTAAAAAAAAAACATGTACATGTTTTCATCAAAATTAAATATGGGAATACTCCCAAAAGAATTAACAACTGTAAAATATGGACTGGCAGGATATATGAAAGACAGAAGAGACGTTAATATTTTAAAGTTGCAATAAACAAAAACAAAAAACAAACAAACAAACAAAAAACCCCTCATGTTTCTTCCTCTCTTTGAACAAATAAATCATGCTTATAATGAATGGCAGAAAATTAGCCCAAAAGGGGAGACAGAAAAGTTGTCCATAGAGCAAACTTCTTCCAAAGCCATTATCCATTCATCAACACAAAATGAATGAAAAACCAAGACTAGGTCACACATCATAGTTTCAGTAAATAAGCTGTTTAGATTTCATTATTAAACGGCAAACTGATTTCCTGTCAGACCAGCTGTAATCTTTCTATGGGTGACAAATCATTTGAGCTGCAGGCCTGGAATGTTTTTCATTTCAAAAGAATCTATCAATCTTTTCCTGTAAATCTTAAAAAAAAAAAAGCCAGCCAAAATCACGACGTCATCATGAAAACCAAAAGCCCATCCTCCTCCAAGCTTGAATACGGTATCAAGTTCAATTCAGTAAATTGGTTGCCTCATGTTCTTTGTTGATAGTTGGGAAGTTCTGCTTCCATCCTCAGTTTTGATCAAAGAGGACTGGACAGCTGTTGTGAGAACAGTTGTTTTGATATTGGGATTCCACAGTCTGGACATCTGGTATCCCAGAAAGAAGTAATCTGAGAGCTCTGTGAAAGAATCCCTCATGACAGCTTGCAGTACAATTACAAAGCTATGTCTTGATCAAATAGAATAAACACCATTTGATGCAATGTAAACTGGATCATAGGCTTCCCAAAGTCTTTTCACATATATGAGGTTTAGGTTTAAAGAAGCCATAACTCATAAATGTTGAATTTGAATTGAAGAACTGTGGCTTCTTTTAAAAAACAAAAACAAATCAAAGCTTGAATTGATCTTATCTACTCAACTATCCACTCTGCAGAATTCTTACATGTGGTTGCAAAAGAAGAAAAATAAGACAATCGTAGATTTCTGCAGCTACTTTTTGCACAATGGGAAATCATAGTTTCCCAATATGTTTTAACTGGATCTCGGTGCCAACACAGTAGAACGCTATTCTGAATTATACAGGTAGTCCTCAACTTACAACAGTTCAATTAGTGGCCGTTCAAAGTTACAACAGCACTGAAAATAGTGACTTATTACCATTTTTCACACTTATGACAGTTGTAGCATCCTCAGGGTCACATGGTTTACATTCGGATATTTGAAACTGACTCACATTTATGACAGTTGCAGTGTCCCGGAGTCATGTGATCCCCTTTTGCGACCTATCTGACCAGCAGTCAATGTTCACTTAACAAAGGTTTTACTAATTTAAGACCTACAGTGATTCACTTAACAAATGTGGCAAGAAAAGTCATCAAATGGGGCAAAACTCACTTAACAACATAAATGTTTGGCTCAATTGTGGTTGTAAATTGAGGACTGTACAATTGAGGACTGTACAATGATATATACACAAAAACACACCTCAGAAGTTCTTTATTTCCCGATAAAAAATATAATGGCACCAGGATCATTTATTTCCAGTTTAAGTTGAAAGAATTAAAAAGAGAAGTATATTATTGCTGAAGTGACACAATGCTAATTAAGACTTACTTTCATACTCCAGACTGGTGTATGAGAATAGAAATTGTTACTATTAATATTGTTTCCTACTGTTGTAAAAGATCACATTGAAGCACAGGGCATGCAACAACATGACATAAAATGTTATTGGATTACTCAGAGAATGTTATTGGTGGCATAAGATCTATTTTATTAATTGCAATGCTAAGCAAAATCTTGCTATTCTATAGAAGGTGATGATGTTTGATGTACTCACCGATTAAAGCTGTCACAAAACGATTCATGGAAAGAGGCTCTAAGTACATCGGCCCTTCATAACCGGATTCTAGCTCACTTCTTACATAATCCCTAAAAGAAAATGAGCTACATTAAAGAACTTCTAATATGAGGCAATATTTGAAAAATGGAGGTAGTTCAAGACCAGAATCATGCAAGATACAAAGTTATGGTATTTAACCATGATTTATTCAATATAACACCATCAACTTGTTAAATTATCTATCATAATATATTAAACCAAAGCATAATCTGGTTTAGTGCAATGTGAAAGCCCAGTCTAACATTTAAACATTATTTAAAAAACAACAGGTGTCTATTCCATATGGTTCTCATTGATGACAAATCTTGATGATGTATATTAATTGATTTTATTAGACGACAAAAAAGCTCTATGAGAAATGTAGCTATCAATCTCTCCCTCACTATTATATGTTTCTCAAGGAAGATCATGCTCTCATCTTCCCCTTCCTGGTAACTCAGCCTTGTTATTAAACAGACATGGCTGAATTATTCCAAGAATTCATTCATTAATTTGAATTTCATTCCTGAAGTTGCCAAACCTCCCTAACAACATATTTGCTTTGTGAAACCTTCCTTTGTGTGCAAAGCAGTTGACAAAAGGCCAAAATTTTGGCATACTGCAAAATTTCTGCTAGATAGATGACCTTGCCTGTATTTGAGAGATAAAAGGACCAATATTTTGCCAAAGGTATAAAATGATAAATATTCCAGCTTATTTGAGAGTCATCAATAGTCAAGGTTCATAGTAACTCTATCTCTAAAATAGACCCATACTGTTCTGATCTTTAAAAATAATCCCTTAACTAGTTGCATCAGTTGCAATTTTTTTCTAAGTCTATATTGATTCATTTAATTTAGATAGATACAAATGCTATATATACACCAGACCAGCCACATAACTGACCTCCTGCCCATCCCAAATTACACACCTACTTATTCCTTCTTTGCTTGCCCCAATCTTTCCTTCTGCTTCTTCCTTTATTAAAGCCACAATTTCTCTATAGTACCTTAAAGGCATAAAAAGATACAGGTAGTTTTTGTTTAGGAACCGCAATTGGGACTGGCAACTCAGTTGTTAAGCAAAATGGTCACTGAATGAAACTATGACTGTGCTTACAATTTTACTTCAGCTTTTCTTTCTTTCATGGGTCTGCAAAGGTCATAACTGCAAGGATTGCTCACAAATTTATTTTTTCATCAGTGTCCTAATTCGACAGTTGCTAAGCAAGGCAGTTATCAGAAGAGGACTTCCTGTAAACACAACAAAACCTAAAGAGTTGTATACCTATCTCCTTGAACTAGATTATGTTAACTTGGATAATTGTACTTTCTTCACTTATCAGCTGATAAACACTGCTTATTTTTTTTGAAACATAATGAGATCTGTTCATTCCAAAACAATTCAATCTAAAACAATAAAACATAATACAGAACAGGTAGTCCTCAGTTAACAACCCCTTTGGCAACAGTTCAAAAGAGCAAGTGGTACTTCTAACCGGTCCTTGAAGTTCCAGCCATCGTACCACCACCTTAGTTGCAACTCAGGCACCGGGGTGGGTGACTGGATCACACCTACAAGAGTTGCAGCATCCCACAGTCATGCAATCACTATTCGCCACTTTCCCTGCTGGCTTCTCACAAGCCAGGTCAATGGCAAAGCCAGCAGGGAAGGTCCCAAATTGCTTCACTGCTTTTTTCTCCAGAGGAGCCCTGCAATGGAGTACAGGTAGTCCTCAGCTTATAGTAATTCGTTTAGTTCAAAGTTACAACGGCACTGAAAAAAAGTGACTTATGACCATTTTTTCATACGTATGATCGTTGCAGCAACCCCCCCCCCCTTGGTCACATGATCAACATTCGGACGCTTGGCAGCTGACTGATATTTATGACAGTTGCAGTGTGGNCACTGAAAAAAAGTGACTTAAGCCCATTTTTTCATACGTATGATCGTTGCAGCAACCCCCCCCCCTTGGTCACATGATCAACATTCGGACGCTTGGCAGCTGACTCATATTTATGACAGTTGCAGTGTGGTGTCCCAGAGTCACGCAATCCCCTTTTGCGACCTTCGGACAAGTGATGTCAGTGGGGAAGGCAGATTCACTTAACAGCTGTGTTACTAAGTTAACAACTGCAGTGATTAATTTAACAACTGTGGCCAGAAAGATCGTAAAATGGGACATAACTCGCTTAACAAATATCTCAATCAGCAACAGAAATCTGTGGGCTCAATTGTGGGTCGTAAGTCGAGGAGTACCTGCGTGAGATCTCTGAGATCTTGTAGTCCATAGCCTTACATGCTGCCCCCCTTCCCTAGCCTTACATGCACATGGGGGGGCCCAGCAGCAACCGTCTGTCTTGTTCCATAGTATTCATCTGCCCTCCAGCCTGCTTGCAAGCTATCCTGGACTTGCAACTCCCAGTCACCTTACCTCATTGACTTTGCTTGTGGGAAACCAGCAGGAGGTTGCAAGTCACAGTCACATGTGGTCCTCGCTTAACAATCTGCAATTTTCACTTAATGGCAACAGGGACTGTCAGGATCACCATCAATAAGCAATGTGGCCACGTGACATCACACTATGCGATTGCACTGCTTAGTAACAGAAATTCTACTCCAATTATTGTTGTCTCCTCTACGACAATCACAACTGAGCCCAAAGTGTCCACTAAGCAAGATGATTTTTAAGTGAGTTGTGCCCCATTTTATTAGCTTTCTGTTACGTGAATCACTGCAGGTGTTAAGTTAGGAACACAGTTGTTAACTAGATCTGGTTTCCCCATTGACTTTGCTTGTCAGAAGGTTGCAAAAGGTGATCACATGGCTCCAAGACAGTGTCATAAATTGTCTTAATCTCATAAATACATACCAGTAGTCATGCATCCGAATTTAGAACAAATGCCCATGCAGATGTTGCAATGGTTATAAGTGTGAAAAATGGTCATCAGCTCCGTGCCATTGTAATTTTGAATGGTCACTAAAATGAATGGTTGTAAGTTGAATACTACCTGTATTTGCAAAACATAGATGACTGACTGTCTTTATTACAAGGGTTGCAAATATCTGTCCACTCAGTTTCACTTCTCCAATTAAAATTATTGTAAGAATAAATAAGTTTTTCCAAAGATGAATTCCAGAAACCATAAAGCATTCTGTAAAATTATTGCTCAAATCATGGGTTCTGAGACTCTTTTCTTAATAAGTATGTTAAAGAGAGCTGTTTTACTATATAAACTGATGGTTGTGTTTTATCCATTTTTATAACTGGAAGAACAACGTGGTTGTTCCTAGAAGAAGCAAGATATATTGAAAGGTGCAGCAGATATAAGTCGAAGAAAAAAAAGAACTTGATATAATTGTACCTTATCTTCCCCTAAAGTATAACATATTCTACTACACTGTCATTGCAAATTAGCTGGCAACAGAAAATAAAAATGCAATTATGACAAAAAAGGAGAAAAAAACATCTTCTAGTTCTCATAACTAGACAGTAGAGAACTAACTCTTAAAATTTCCTCTCTCCCGCCAATCAGTTACACACAATTCAAGGGTCTTTTTGCTGATGAAGCGACTTCACCTTTTCCATGCCACTTCCCCTTCTTTCCCTTCTATTAGCTCCAGAAAGTTGGATTAGGCTGGCAAGGAAAGTGCTGTATACATTTCCCCCATTACTTCCGTAAATCCCTCTCCTGTTTTATTATTACAGTTTTCTGCTAACTCTTTTTCCTTAAGCAAAAAATGAAGAAAAAAAAATGAACAGTGTGATTCCGCTCTCATTCCTAGTGAAAGAAAGTGAAGTTCATCACCCTGGCATGAAAGGATTATAACTGCTAATGCAGACAAGTGAGAGCATAGTCATTCATAAAGCTGAAGTGAGAGACTAGTCCTTTATCTGTCCTTAAGCCGAGAGACAAAACAGCAAGTTACACTTTGTAAACGAGGGTATGCATTGCTGCTGCTGGGCTTTATGGAGTGGCCAATAAAAATCAAGGGGAAAAAATAAAAACAATGTGCAAGAAAATGTTTTTCCCAATTGCTCTTTACATACAATTTATTCTCCGTGTCATTTTTTTAAAAAAAAGACACATTCTAGAAATAGCAACAGCACCAAGACTTATAAACCTGCTTCAGAGTGCTTTACAGCCCTCTCTAAGCATTTTATAGTCAGTATATCGCCCCAACAATCAGGGTCCTCATTTTCCCAACCTTGGAAGGATGGGAAAGCTGAGTTAACCTTGAGCCAGTGAGAACTGAATTGCTGGTAGTTGGCAGAATTAGCCTGCAATACTGCAGTCTAACCACGGCGCAGCTCATGCATAGGTGTTCTTATGATTTGTTTTAAAATGGGCTATTCTACCACTTCCTTCATTAAAGAGAAGTATTTTCCCCCTTCGGCTACGGTATGAAAGACATATGAATGGCAGAAGATATTCTGCCATTGCCTAGAACTGCTTTTATGAAGGCTCAGAAAACTTTACTTAAACTGTAATGTACACTAACCTTCTGTAATAGAATCTTTTGCTTAGCTGATCAAAAATACAGCAGACAGCCATTAAATTACCAGTCACAATGGTGCTTACTTTTAAAGGCCATGTGATGTGAAACTTCAGATACTATCTCCCAGATACCATAGCAATCTTTACAGATCTTCAGCTGAAAGCCTCTACCTCTTTAAATTAAGGAAGAGGACCCCTCCAAGGCCACTGTCTTATATCCACCACAAGGTTTCCCAGCCTAAGCAAAGCTTTCATCCCTTTCCAAATGATCGTTGACAGATCTTCAATGTATGGAGGACTACAGCCCCCATTGTCCACAACCAGATTAGCAAGTGAGATTGGGAATGAGCGCATCAACCAATCAACAAACTAATAAATTCTTGATTCTTATATAAGGCTCACGGGTCTTATTTTTACTTTTACTTCTTTTATTTTTACAGTGCTTTGATGGAATATGTAATCTTACTATTATCTCTTTTATAATACTGTACTTTATTTGTTGTAACCAACACTTTATCTGCTATGGTGTAACAACCAACCAGGGAGTAACAATACTGAACAATCTGGATACTTAATTATGCTTGGGGTTATTTCTTGCTCAGAATAAAGCAACGAGTGCATACATGAGCCACTATAAAAACAAAGAGTAATTTTAGAAGCATCTATGTATCTTTTTGTTAATGTGGGGGGGGGGGAATCTCTGAAAGTTAACAAAGATACAATGTACTCACTGTGGTCAAAAACCATCTATAGCTCCAAAGTGGAATGCTCAGAATGTTTTTTAAAAATAATTCATTTTCAAATAACAATTTCAACAGTAATACGCATGAATTTTCAGTAGAGTAGAAGCTAAACTAAAATTAAAAATTAGCCAAGTAACAGACTTAATTGGTCTTCTGTTAAGAAACACTTGGACAAAGATATACATGTTAACAGTACACCTAATGTATGCTCCTAGTTCATCAGCATAATCCAGTTATGTATCCGATATGCTACTGACTAACGCCAAGATTGGAATGTGCCATTTTGTAAAAAAACAAAAACAACAAAGTGATTTAGATAAAGATAAGCACATTCAGATAAAGATAAAAGTATATCTGGAAATAAATCTCAAAATCATTGGGCATGCCTTTTATTTGTACCTAAGGATTAATAATCTTCTAAGCAGAAGGAAGATGTCACTGCCAAGACTGATCCACCACTTGAGACTTTGTTGAAGGTCATCCTGGAGAGAATCTATCTGTGTGGTTGCTCAGAGTCAACACCAAGTTGACGGCACTTCAATCAAATAAAGGATGCATGGCTCGCAGAGTGTTATGCTACCAGACCCTCATTCTTCATTTCCCAGAGACTCTATGAAAATGATGGCACTCAACTGAACCACTTTACTGCAGAATCAGGAGTCTAGGAGCATCTCTTCCTATCAAAGCTGACTTCTATCAGTTCACTTCAAACACTTCAGTTCACTGATCCCTTAGTCAAGTTTCAGATTGTTCATCAACCACCAAACGTTTATCATATGAAGATAATTTAATAAATACTACTTTAACTAATAGTATTACAAATAACAACAAAGTCTTATCAAACCTTGTGGACTGATCCTGGGCTATACTGATGTTGAACATATGGATGGATGGATGGATGGATGGANNNNTGGATGGATGGATGGATGGATGATAGATGTAGATATATAAATGGACACACACACACACACACACACACACACACACACACAAAATTCCATCCATCAACCTGTAAGCTTATCTGGAAACAAGATCTCTAAGCACCTGACACTGGACTACTGCAATGTACTGTACATTGGGCTGCCCTTGATAACTATTCAAAAGCTGCTGTGGTTTGGCAGCAATGGATATGCCCCAGCAGGCTTGTGTGTCATTATTCCTCTTTTAGTTGTACTGGGATTTCCAGTTGCAATTCAAGGTGCTGGTTACTAGATATCTAGCCCTTCCTAGCATAGAGCTAGATTTCGCAAAATGAACACCTCTTTCTTAGAATTTCTGCCCATTCAGTAAGATCACACAAAGTTGATGTGCTGTGTGTCTTGTACTATGAAGTGTGGGTGGGCTGGTAGGGCCACTGCAGAGCATGTCTGGGCAGGTGCAAGTGCTACAGAATATGATCCAGAACAGTTATTTTCTTTGATTCTTTAGTCTCCACTACCTAATACTCAACTTTTTAACAGCAGACTTTGCAATCTCTAAAATAATCATCCATATGGCTGACTTCTAAAGTAATGCATATCAACAATTACTGGCACAAAAACTTGTATCTTCCCAGCCCTCAATCCTATATTTTGTAGGCACTCTGAACCATATCGTTAGAGGAAACCGGAGATCAGGCTGGTATTTAAACGTATTGCAATTCCCTGTGAATTTGGACCTGAACTATGACTCTATGGGACTTTGGGTGGGTTTGGAATGAAGGATTGGCAATTTTGATCTGGATGGCAGGCATTAATATGCTAACTGTGATGACGAGCTCACTAGGTACCTCAAATGTCACAATATGCCAGGTTACCACTAATCTCTTCTGTAAGTGTCCATGGAGATTCTCAATCATCCAGATCATGGTTATCTCAAAGGATGCTTTTCAAAAGACAACTGGACTTTATTGGTTTTTTTTTTCCTTGAAAATATTTTGCATCTCATCAACTGAACGGAAGAAGATTCTTGGATGAGAAGCGAAATGTTTTCAAGGAAAAACTCCAAGAAAACTCCAGTTGCCTTTTAAAAAATGCCTTTGGATCTTCTGTCAGTGATTGCTGGGGACTGCCCAAGTGAGAGATGAAGCAGGAGATTGGTGCGCCCTGTCTCTGTTGAGAGACAGTCTGGGGATAAAACCCAACCAACCAGACATTAGGAGCAAGAGAATGTAATATTGCAATATAGGAAAGGTACATAAATTAGTAAGTATGCATGATTATACAATTGAATGTAAGGGACTCAGGATGCAAGGCTGTTATTCCGGGGTCAGGTCTGGATTACTAGGCTGGTTGAGGTACAAGGAGGTTTCTTTTTTAGTTGCAAAGGGAGGGAAGGAAAGACTGGTCAATTCTGTTATGGAGACAGTGGGGCAGTCATAGCACTGTAAGGCGTTATGGTGGGGGACTGTTGAAGTGGAAGGCAGAGCTCCAAACTGATTTCCAGCCTCAAAGCTACATCTTGAGAGCCAGGTGATAGACAGCTGGAGATCTCAGCCCCAAAGTATTAATAATTAATGTCAGACCTGTTTCAAATAAAATCACCTTCATTTATAATTTGTTAGTGGACGAGAAGGCATGCCCATATAAAGGAAATGTCAATGTAATTAAACAGGTAGGTGAAGAAATCAATTCTGTTATTCTTACCTGGAGATCTGATGCCCAGCATACAGCAGCAGTCCAGTTAGAAAATACAGGTAGAGCTGAACCAGGTGTTGTCTGGGCAAGGTTAGGAGCACAACACTTAAGATATAACCTGAATAAGAAATTGAAATAATACAGGGTTAACTAAAGAAATTCTTACCAAATGATTTTCAGTCACTTGTGTGTGGACGTCATAACGTCTCCTGTGGACCTCCATGCTTTCCCTGTCTCATTATTGATATTTAGCCTCCACACATGAAGACCCAAGCATTACCCAAGCTTTTGAATGAACAGCACCTCCATCTTGCTGGGATTAAGCTTCAGCCTTTTTGTTCCTATCCAGTCCCCCAGAACTTTCAGACACTGAATTAAGGCCTCAACTATATCTTCAATTAGACTCACACCTAGGATTGACATCTCTCCTGTTGAAAAGTTTAATAAAGATTTTAAAAAGAACCCCAAATGACCTCTCTGTCACCAATTTCACCTCCCCCATCTCCAGCATTATTGACTGGAACTGCCTGTTCAGAAAGGAGTGGAACCACTCCCCTCTCAATATTTGCACGCAATGCTATCTTTCCTAAATCTTGTAGTGGTCCAGTTGATACCAAGAATGTGAGTCTCAAATGCTGCTCAGAAGTCCAGTAGGAATGTATGGTACTTTACTACTGCACATCATCCACCAGAGTGACCAATTAAGTTTCAGTCTCATGCCTATGTTTGAACCATGACTGAAAAGGGTCCAGATCATGCATTTTGCACTCAGGCCCTGAAAATTTTGCAACCCATGCCCCACTGGTTTCTCTAAGACCTTCCCTAAAAAGAGAAGGTTGGATATTGGGCAAAAGTCATCCAGTATGGCTGAACCCAGATATGATTTCTTTAGAAGCCATCAAGCCATTGCCTTCTTCAAGACAGCTGAGACAAAGAGAGAGAGATTCTCCCAGGATCACAAGAAACAGTGAGTCTACTTGAGAGGTGACATCCAATGTTTGGGATGGACATTCATAACTGCTCCTCTACCCTAACTTCCATCTTTACCACAAATGTGATAAAGTGAAATTTTATCCATTAAAAGCTTAGGCTACTCAGTTTAATGCTTAATTTCAATGTCAGTTTAAGATACCAACAGGTTCTACTTGAGGGATAACAGTTTTCGCCTGTGGTGCAATCTGTTAAAAAGTAGCAATCACAAGTCCATTATTTCAGTGGGCACATTTTTCTTTTCAATAAAAGATGTTATCTACTTTGGAAAACAGTCTGTGTTCTGGAAAAATAAGTACACCAGGACCCAACATCTGAATAGGAAGTTTATTTCCAGCCCTAGTTCCTATAATGATTGATAATGGGAAACAAAGCACAAAATTATTTTCTCCTTCCCACGTCAATCACTAGGCCAGATATCAAAAGCCTTAAAACATGATCTTGTATCTTTCAACAAAGAGGTCTCGAACAGAGTTAATTTTGCAAGAACTATCACAATTATATGCATCTTTTCTTTCTGCAAATTGACTCTTCCAGTCACCTACTACAATGGTGGGAGTAGCAGCAGGTAGTGACTGCTTGGAATGGATCATAAATAAGTACCTTTGCTTTTGCCAAAAATTCGTTTTAAAAATCAAGATTTGAAACATTCCAATAGTAAAGCTTAGCAGCCACTTCAGATAGTAAACAAAGTTCTTGAATGGATGTCAGCAAATGGCAATGCCAATGATATTATACTAGTGCATATACAACATGAGCCACAATCAGGATCAGAGTTTCAAGTCTGTAGTTTAAAAACCCAATGTTCAGATTTAAATCTGTGCATGGTCAACAAAAACCAGAATAAAGACAGGCCAACTGCCTGTATTTAGGCCAGATATTCTTCTGATTTAGCTAAAGGGTGGAGAACTGTATCTGATCTATTCACAAGAAAAAAGGAAAGCCCATTCATTTTTAAAAGTATCATTAAACTTTGACAAAGTGGAATAATATTGATTACACTCTCCATTATACTATTCAGTAGCTGAGACATAAAAAGAAACCGTAAATCTGGTGTTGCGCAGTCTTTCCAATATTAATTTTTTTTGTAGTGTCCTATGTTCAATAAATCCATAATTGTTCCTATAATGAAATGTCAGTATCTAATTAAAAAGTACATTCATTTTTAAAAATCCATATTGATCTCTGTAATACCATAAGCACCATTCATAATCACATATATTTTAGATGAGTAAATTTTCTATTTGTAATATAAACTGAATGCTAACCCTCTTTAAGCATTCTTTACCATGTGTAATATGAAAACAATGTTTTTGCTAAATTACCCAACTTTTAAGTTTGCAATAAATTTAAAATTCTTCAAAATCTTTAGTGAGGAAGGGCATTTTTTGAATTTGAAAAGATTAAAACCTGAAGTCATTTTATGCAGCAAATGCAATAGAAATCTGTAAATGTTAAAGATGTTAATATGCTATTGAATTATATTCCAAAACTTTGGAATCTGACTGCATCTGAGGAATTCTGGTTGTATCAGGGATTGAAGATTACAAAAAGAATTATTCTAAGAAATTGAAAAAGTGATGTTATTCTAGACATTAAGGATTTGTTTTGGGAAATATGTAAACCCACAATAGCAAAAATAAATAAAAAATAAAAACAGAAATATATTGGGCAGCTCCCAACCCTTTGCTTTTTCCTTTGCCATACAAATCTAGATGTCTTTTTCTGCCATCGCTTCAATAGTACATCAGTTTTCAATAGATACTGTTTGAAACAAAAAACATAATTCTAGGCAATGTTCACATCTCTTTAATATGACAGTGTGTTGAATTTTGATGCCAGGCTCTGAATAAAGACACCAGCCTTCCCGAGACTAGAGCACCAGATGTGTTAATGTCTAATACATATAGAAGTCAAAAGCCTGGAGTGGGTTGCCTACATTACAAGTTCTGAACTACCTAGACTTCCAAATGAGTGATTCTGACAGTGGACATGGGAGTTCTAGGAATTAATTCCTCTTTCTCAGCTTCTCTGATGAAGATAGCTCCTAAAAAAATTTTTGGGGGGGGGGGTGACAAACAAATTCAAAAAATTCTCTGTACACTTTAGTAATACTATGAGGGTGGGATTAAACAATGACATAAGGAAAAGATTTCATATTCCCATCCAACCTTTATGTGTTGTGTTCATCCTTTTTTTTAGTTATTTTTCTTCAGTCTAATGATTTAATGATCAAGGAAAGCCTTGATTAGACCTCCTGTGTCCAACAAAATAAAACAAGATTTACAAAACATAACTGATCCTTTTGGAGCTATTAGCCTAAAGTGTTATTCACCATTACTTCAATTTTCTAACTCCAACAATAGTAAACTCACTGAGAAAGCAACTGATTATGTACCCTTGAGAACATTTTACAGACAAAAAATCCCACTTAATATGTCACTCAGTCTCAAGTACATATGTTCTGCTTCAAGTGTGAAGTATTCAATCACCAATTAAACAAAGCTCTACTTTAAAATGGCGAACACTATTTCAACTAAGGATATCAGGAATCTTAAAAATAGAATAGCCACTGAAGGACATTTGAAAAAAAGAAGATACCCAAAAGATTCTTCTATGAGGCGTGAAGAGCATCCAGCAG
>AZIM01007881.1:0-12161 GCA_000516915.1 Ophiophagus hannah | reverse complement strand
GGGGGGGGGGGGGGGGGGGGGGGGGGGGGTGTTCTTTTATTGTTAGTTTTAATGGTTTTAATTTGATTGGACTTTTGGGTTTAATAGCTTTTTAATTATGTTGATTGTATTCCTGTTGTTTTTATTGTGTGAGCCACCCTGAGTCCCTTTAGGAGATAGGGCGGCATATAAGTCCTACTAAATGTACCCAGTCAAAAATAGGGATAATGGGCATACAGGTGTATAACCTTCATGTACAACCACAATTGGGATCAGATTTTCTGTTGCTAAGCAAGGCAGTTGTTAAGTGAGTCATACCTGATTTTTTCAAGCTTTCTTGCTGCTGTTGTTAAGTGAATCACTGCAATTAAGAGAACCATGTAGTTATTAAGTGAACCTAGCTTCTCCCATTAACTTTGCTTGTTGGAAGCTGGCTGCAAAGGTCAGAAATGGCAATCATATGATTCTAGGATGCTACAACCATTATCAATACTGCATATGCTGCTTGCCCAGTGCCCAAATTTAAATCACATGATTGTGGGGATGCCGTGCCAGTCAAAATGGTGAGGCTTGGTTGTAAATTTCTTTTTCAGTGTCAGAATAGAGTAGANGATTGGACAAACAAGGAATTTGTCTTGGTGGATAAGCTCTCCATGTACATAAAAGAAAAGATACATTCATCAAGAGTCAAGAGTCATAAGGTACAACACACTTAAAGTCATAAAATTATTATAACTTCAAACAGTCCACTAAATGAATGGCTGTAAGTCAAGGACCACCTGTAGTGGAATATTTCTTACGAATATATACAGATGACTTTTTTAACACCATAAAAATGGATGTCTTGCCAAGTCCTACTTTGCTGCCTCATCATGGTGGGGGTGAGGGTGCAAGAAACAAAGGATGTTGGTAGTAGATTCCAAGATTTACCCAAGGTATGAAAGTGATTCCATTGATCCAGCTAAAGCAAACAGACACCTACCTTGGTCAATAGCAATAGAGAAGATGCTAGAGGCAGGTTAATTAGTTTAGTGACAATGGCAAAGGCATCAATTTATACTGTGAAGGAGAAGTCAGTGGTAAACGCCCCTGCATTTTCATCAATAAAACTACATAGATAACATTATGTGAAGACCTAGTTCTCTGAAGGGGCTCTAATGCTGGAAAGTTGGAAGAAAAGAGAAGAGTAGGACAATCAGCTCCAAGGTGGATAGATTCCACTACACTGGTGATGTATACACCATTGAAAGACCTGAAAGACTAGATTAGGGACAGAATATAATTGAGAAAATTCTATATATGTAGCTTCTAAGCATTGACAACAATTTGATGGCACATAAGAACAATGGCAGTAACTCATGGTTGGAATTAACATAGCACAAGTAAACCTTATATAGTGAATTTTGTATATACAACCTAGAATATTTAACTCCTGGATGCTCACAATTTTTACTTTCTTATCAATGCCTCTTGAAAGGCATTCACTAGAACTCAAACCAGTTTGATTTTTGATTTTCAGATCAATTGGCTACTCTTCCATAGATTTTCTGGTTGTGAGATGGGAAGTCTGGATAATAGGTGTAATTGTAAGATCAAAGTATCAAGCTCTTTATAGTGTATGTGATGCACAGACTCTATTAAAAAGGAGTGAAGGTTCAATCACATATTTGCCATCCTAATATTTTGGATTCCACCCCCAGATGTCCCAAATGTAATTCATGTTGGAATTATATCCAGGCTACATAATCCATGTGTACACTGTTCCTGAGATGGGGTTATATTTGGTAAGATAGATCATTAGCATTTTTCTATTTGAGGCTGGATTTATCAATTCCTTGGTAGATCTATCAAGCAACTTTTAAAAAGTGTCAAACTTTTATTTTTGTCTTTCACTTTGCTTAGCATTATATTACATATTGGAGATGGAGTTCCATTAAGGATTTCCTGCTAATTCCACCCTCAGTTTTGGACTTTGTGCCCAATTTGTAAAATAGACTGATGTTTCACTGTAGATCAGTAGTCAGCAAACAATGGCCTGTGGGTCAGATATGTCCATCACCATAAATAATGTGACTATAGTCCAAGAAAAAATACTGTATATACACCTGGCTCATAGGAGCAAGCAAGAGAGAGAGCACTTGCAGTTCCTTGGGCGGTCATTTTGGTAACAGCATTATCACCCACATCAACATGGGCAAAAGAAAATTTCCTTCTTCTGGCACTGGTGAAGAAGGGGAAATGGTGGCAGCAGTGACATGGCCCCTGGCCCCTAAAACAAGAAGCTTGCTAACCCTTGCTGTAGACTCTTCCTATAGACATCTATATTCATATTTTGATGATGGAGCCTGTCCACAGTTATCCAGAAAACATAGCTTGAAGTTTTCCATACACACCAAGAATTCTAAGATGTCGCATCATTTCTCCAAGAAATCATGAACAAATATACACTGAGTGTATGCTTGCACAGATTCCTCATCTTGAATGCAAAGAAGGACATTTACATTTGCTTAACAATAAAAAATAGAACTATTTTCAAGAAGTACACTTCTGTGCATTTGAGGAGCAAAATGTTTATTTGAACACTCTCTTTCCATTTTTCACTGTATCCTATAATCATTATTTCTGTTTTTTCTGTGTAGTTTTACTATTGACATCAGAAGGCAAGGAGAAGGCAGTGAAATGTTAAAATAACTCTAGGAATTTTAATTTAACTAATTTGTTTTCCCCCCTAGAAGTAAAATATTGGCATTTTGGATGGGTTTCATTCTATGTACATGAGCTTGGGAAATCATTTCTATTGTTCCCATTTTCTAAAGATAGCAATAGCACTTAGACTTATATACTGATTCACAGTGCTTTAGAGCCCTCTCTAAGCATTTTACAGAGTCAGCACGTTGGCCCCAATAATCTTGGTCCTTATTTTATTGACCTTGGAAGGATGGAAGGCTGACTTTGAGCCAGTGAGAATTGAACTGATGAACCCTGGCAGCTGGCAGTCAGCAGAAGTAGCCTGTAATACTGCATTCTAAACACTGCGCCACCACAGCTCAAAAAGATGCATTGGAATTGCTATAATACAACAACAGAAATACAGATAATACACAGAGGGAAGAGAAATACCAATAGCATTTAGACTTAATTGTATATACTTCTCTATAGCCCTTTATAGCACTCTCTGGACAGTTTATAGTGCCAGCATTGTTTGAATATTACTCACAACAATCTGGCTCCTCATTTTACTGACCCCAGAAGGATGGCAGCTGAGTCAGCCTTGAGCCTCATCAGGTTTGAACTCCAGGCTGTGGGCAGAATTTGCCTGCAATGCTGTACTTAACTGCTGCACCACCAGGGCTCCTCTGGGTTGATCCCAGAGGAGGGCTAATCCTTCCTGATCCAATTCTTCTTGCTGCATTTTACCCAACTTCAATTGTTAGTGCAAAAAAATTTCCATCTATTTACATACATTTTAAGAGTGTATTGTGAGAGTTTTTAAAAAATGGCTACCATAGAAGGACTTCCCCATTTAAGAATGGCTATTGTGGGGGATTATCTATAGCATACAGTATCCATTTTCCAAAGGCAAATGAGCAAGGTAATTTTCTGTCTATAAATAGCAATAGCAATAGCACTTAGACTTATATACCACTTCACAATGCTTTGCAGCCCTCTCTAAGCGGTTTATTACCCCCAACAATCTGTGTCCTCATTTTAGCAACTTTGAAGGATGAAAGGCTGAGTCAACCTTGAGCTGGTGAGACCCGAACTGCCAAACTGCAAACAGCAGAAGTGGCCTGCAGTACTGCATTCTAACCACTGTGCCACCCTGACAATACAAATGTTTCCTATTACTGTAATTCACTGTTGGTAGTGGGATGATGAGTACATTCCCAAACAGAGCAATAGCCTACAACTGTATTCCCATTCTACTTTTTAAGGTATACCTATATGGTCTAAGTGGGACTCAGAGATATTCCTGAAAATAATGCTGAAGTTAGAGTTTTGCTTTCCAGCATATCAGCTTCCAGGAGAAGAGGTAAGTGGGTAGATAGTAGGGCAAGGCAAGTAGAGGCCAATGGAGAGTTGAGTGCCAGATTGGGAACCTCAGTGAAAAGATTCGTATGGGGATGACAATTTTTGATTGTATATGGCACAGAATAATGAAGGAATCATTTACAAGCTTTCTTAACTAATGGATTTCAATATTTTAATGAGATTTAATGTGTTTCTGTGATTTTGCTTGCTTAGACTTAATGTCTCCCTCCCTGAGCGCCTTTGATTTGGATGATAATAGTTATTTTAATAAATAAATTATCTCTCTCAGTCATAAATTTGTTTGCCTTGCTACTGTCTTCTTTAGTATGTTAGGTGAGGAGAAGACATGCTGATCAGGAGTTCAATTTTTTATTGCTTTTCATTCATTAATTTTTTAAAAAGCAGGGAATGGGACTCTATATGTTGAATTCAATTAACCTGCATTTTGATGATCTATATCTACTTGCAGGTAAAGCTATTGCTATTTTCCTCCCTGCCTTGTTATTTCGGAAACATTCCAATTCCTCTGTCAAAATAATTGCTGATGTACTTGAGGGGGCTACATTATCATTTGCTTGGGTGTCTGCCTCCAAGCAATCTTGATCCACATATTTGCATAACCAAAGATTATGATATTCTTATGAGGTTTGTGATATGTCTGTCAGCAAGATGTCAGTGAAATAAGCTAGATCCCTTCCTGATTTTAGGTATAGCTGTGAGGCTTGAAGCAATCATTTCAACACCTGAAAAATTCTCCTCACCTCCTTTAGAAAGTATAGCAGTGGAACCACTGTCAAATTATTTGGAAAAGAGGAAAAACACATATATACACTAGGAAAATGTGTTATATTTCCTTAGAGGCTCAAGGTGTTCTTTCAAAATATACATAAAGCAAAAATTAACATTTGACCTTCATACAGTGCAACATTTGCTACAGCCCCTACATTTGGTGACTGTTTTGTTAAAACAATGTTTAAAAAGAAAAAGAAAGTGAAATATTTTCAATAAGCTATTACTGACCCACATGTACAAGTATAGGGATGGGATATATTTAGAAATACAAAGAAAAACAGGCTATCTGTTTACTGACTTCTACGTAATAGATCATCTCAATTAGTTTGAAACCACTAATGCATTACACATCTGTGTAGCTTGTATAAAGTCATAAATATTTTGAAGATCATAACTCATCCAAGGTCTAAGGGGCCAAATTTATGGCGGAAGTGTTAACTGAAATAAGAAGGTGTTTCATTTTTAAGGCTGAAGGCAATGCTGTTCTGAATCTCAAATGTTTCATTCCAAAGAACAGTATAAAGAATTTTATGTGATACAAATTGACCTAGATTTGTTTATTTTGAAAAGTAGCACCACTGCTCCACAATAAAAAAAAGTGCTTGAAGAGCTATTTTAAGGTAAGTTGGATCAAATGTATTAACTGTTCAAAGGAGAAAGAAACTGAACATAGTTCATAGGCATTCCAAAAGTGATAGGTGCCTAAATTAGTTATTTAAAGTTATCGAGTAAGAATAGTTCTACAGATAGATCTCAAATCCTCCATGGAGATTTGTTTTTCCCATAGAATAAGCACTGAATTTATTTTAGGACTTTCTATTTCAACATTAAAAACTGGAAAATTAATTAATCATCGCACCTGATGATTCCAAAAAGACTTCAAAAATCAAAACCTTACTAAATTTTATGGTTTTTGGTGGGAGTGAGGTGGAGCAAAACTATAGGGGGGGGAAGCTTGCCAAATAAGACCCCGAGAGAGGCTTGAAATGGAATAACATCTATTGCTAAGTGGTTTTGCATGGATTGAACAATACTCATTGTAGTAAACAATCTGTTAATTACCAAGGAAGTATGGTTCTTCCTCTTCCTGACAATGGAACTCATCTTCATTTCATTTCATGCAAGCATTTCTCTTTTCCTTGAGCCTTTTGGCCCAACCTTAGCCAGGTTAACAATTTGTCAAGGATATCTATTCCTCAAGGACTATTATTGTTCTCATCACCCTTATTTTGGTGGAACTGTCAACTTGAATCCTCCCTTACAATTTGAAAGCTTTTTCCTCCCCCCTCAATGTACAGACAACTAATGCTATATCATACAAGAGGCAGAAAGACAAATATGTTTGACAGTTATTAAATATCATCACTCAGCTGAAGTTGGGAGGAATCTTGCCCGGTTGAAATTGTCAGGATACAAAAAAAGAAGGGGAAAAAAAGAAACTTTGAGCAGATGCTGCAGATATTCCAGTTATTACTTCAATTTCACACCCTATATATTCACCATGACAGCACGTTTTGACAGCATGCACTTCTTTTTTTCAGTTCTTTGTCAGCTGTAGACCTGTAATAGCTGGGTTACTGTTTAAACAATAGTGATTAGATCAGGTGGAGGAGGAAGCACAGTGGCAATAAAAATTAGGGTGCTTCAGTAAACCTTCAGATGACTCAAAGCCCTTCGATGCTAGGCAACTTTTGTCAATGCCACGCTATAAATGACGGGCCTATTTTCACAAACAAAAAGGTGACTTGGATCGCTGTTTTTTGTGTTGTTGTTTATTTTCAGATTCTGCAAACAGGATAGAGCTCTGGCGTGTTAATAGGATTTTTCCCCTTGGTGTACATCACTTTACACTAGTTTATACTGAGCTATATTTTCTATTTATATTCACAATACCCCAGGTTAGAAAGAGGGCTTTTCCTGATGCACTTTCCCTGTTCCCCGACACTGATTTCTCTCCTGTAAAATTGCCTTATCAGCAAATGTAAGCAACAATGTGTCACTGGGAAGAAGAATTTTTTTAAAAAAGGAAAAATGACAGCTGCCACTACATGATCAAAGCCTCATTACTTTTGTATCTACATTGGTATGTGCATTGATAGCACTTCAGCACTGCTGAGTCACCCAACCATCTTGATTTTTTTTTTCCCTGTTGGACCTCCCTATAGATTTGTGTTTGTGTGCCTTTAAGACAGTTTTTGATTCCTGGCAACTGCCTTGAGCTAGTTTCTGAATTTTTCTTGCCAAGATTTTTCAAAAATGGTTTGCCTTTGCCTCCTTCCTTAGTCTGAGAATGAGTGACTGTGTGTCCAAGGTGGGATTAGAACTCACATTTCTCAGTTTCTAGCCTGGTGTCCTAACCAATGCACCAAAATGGCTCAATGGATGCCTCTAGATATAGTTTATGCTATTGTAATTCATACTTAAAATATATGCCTAAATAAAGGAAGAAAAGTAAAACCCCTAAAGAAGGTGGCTACTAGAACTGTGGAAGAGGCTTGCAAGAGGCTTGGTGAAGGTTCACCAAATGTACTGCTCAGGGCATTGAGATGCCTGAACATGTTTTTCAAAGTGTGAATCTGTGAGACCTTTCCCAGTCTGTCCTCTGACAGAACTGATGGAAGCAAAGATTGTGAAAGAGCCTCAACACTTTAAATGTTGCTGCTTTTCAGGCAGTGGTTTCAAAAGGAGTTTTACAAAATGGAGCTTCTAAACAGCTAGCACAGTCCTCAAAGTGCTTCTTCAAAAGGCAACTGGACTTTGTTATTTTTTCTTTAAAGTAGTTTCACTTCTCATCCAAGAAGCTTCTTCAGCTCTGAGCAATTGGTGGAAATTGGAGTCATCTGCTCATTGGCATTTTTTTTCAGAGAGGCATTGAGGCCACTTGAAGTTTTATCTGTGCCCTCAGAGTCATCTGAGTAATGCAAATGGGTATGGAGCCTTCTTGGAACTGCTGAAAGAGTTGTATTGTAAACAGGAGATGGGTGGTGTCTTATCCCTCCCCTTCTGTTGAGAGAGGGTGGTTCAATCTTAATGTAGATGGCCTCTTTGATCCCTCTTCAAACCAGTGGTCTTCTCTGGAAAGAATATGGACTTTGCTGTCTTCAAAAGATTGACCTTTGTCTTTCAAATGCAGATGAACTGCTGAATTTTGTCCTGATGGATTGGCTCTCCTATGTTGTGCCATACATTTGTGAAGAGGAAAAAACAAAGTCCAGTTGACTTTTGAAAAAGCACTTTTAGAACAACCATGACCTGAATGACTCAGAATCTACATAGACATACAGCTAGCACACTCCTAATATAGGAGGTCTCTTCCTGATCTTTCTACAACTTTACCAGGATATAACATTCCAATGTAGTTTGATTGCTTTTTAAAAAATATCAACAGTTGTTCAGAGAGACAGAGAGCAACTAAAGACTTGTTGAATAAAAGCCTGCTTTACATTTCATAATGGATCTAATAGAAGAGGATATCTATAGCCCAGGGTAGAAATGTGGAGTTCTTGATGCTTGATTGCTGGCTTGAAGACATTTCATTACTTGACTAGGTAACAACATCAGTGCAAATGAGCATGAGGTTAGCTCATTGATTGTATATAGTAGCTTGACCTGCCTCTGTTGATGAGATTGTGGTTTTCTTCTTAATAGTTCCTTGATTAGGGTATTGGTTTCTGCTTGATTGTTTGTTTGATGTTAATTGCAGCTTATCTGGTCATAAGCTGCTGGAGCGGGTGTGTTCTGTTCTTTTTGTTTCTTTCTTAGCCATTTTATTGTTTCTTTTGTAAATGTCCTTTATCTCTATGTGTCCACTGAGGGCTGATTTTTTCTGAAAGCTAAGCTTCCAGGAATATTGCCATATTTTTTGGATTTATTTTGGTTTAGGATGCTGACAGTTTCCCAGTTGAAGTTGTGATTGAATCTGTCCGTGTGCTCTGAGATTAAGAAGTTTTCATTCTGACTGCTAGTTGGTATTTATGAATGCGCTCTGCTAGTGTTCTGCCTGTCTATTTATTTATTTATTTATGGGATTTATATGCTGCCCTATCTCCCAAAGGACTCAGGGAGGCTCACAACTATAAGAAAACATAGAATACAAAAATTAAAAATATTAAAAATATTAAAACCCAACAATAATTAAAACCCACAACAAGCAATAAAACCAATAATAAAAGCCACCAAAAATACGCCCCCCCCAAAGCCTAAAGAAAGCCTAAAGAAAGGTTGTGTCTAACCTTTGTAGTAGCTATTACAATCTTTTAAAATGTATGTTGTAAATGACTCCTGTCCCCCCCCCCCTTTGGGCTACTGGACCTTTACTTAAAATGTTTTGGAGGGCTTTAGTTGGTTTCTGTGCTACAGTGATGCAATGTGTTTGTAAATAGTCTGTTGGTTGTTTTGGAGAAATTTTTGATGTATTGTAGTGTTACCATTTTCATAGCTTGTGTTGATTGTGCTATAGTGAGATGAGTGGTCAGTCACTTTTTGATAGTTTCCTGGGTATCAGTTTTGTTTGGAAAATATTATAAAGATGGTCTGTTTCCTTTTTCTGGTATTCTTGGTCGTTGCACTGTATTTGAGCTCATCTGAATAAGTTCTTACAAAGATCATTTTGTGGGAGGTTGGCTTCTTATTTTGATAAACGAAGTAGTTGTTAGTGTGGGTTATTTTTGATAGACTTGCTTTTCTAAATTGCTGTCAATTGTTCAGCCTAAAGAAAATAACTAGAAAGGGTAGAGTATTGCTTTCTATTTCTCTTCCTTTGAAGATGTTGATTGTTTCATGTGTCTTCTGTAGTTGTTCCTTTTTTTTATTATGACAAACGTATCATCTACATGGATGGATCCATACTTTTAGTGATATGTGTCAAAGTATTTTAGTTTCCAGAAGCTGCATTACAGATACAAATGACTTTCTAGACTTATTTGGGTAGTGACTTAAAGGATATTTACCAACTAAAATCCTTTTTTCTGTATGAAGTTACTTCTAATAGCAATAACAATAGCGCTTAGTCTTATACATAGCTTCACAGTGCTTTTACAGCCCTCTCTAAGAATCAATCAGTATTGCTTGCTCCCAACAATCTGCTTCCTCGTTTTACCGACCTTGGAAGGATGGAAGGCTGAGTCAACCTTGAACCTTGGTGAGATTCACACTGCCAAATTGCAGGCAGCCAGCAGCCAGCAGAAGTAGCCTGCAGCACTGCATTCTAACCACTGCACCACTGCAACTAATGCTAAAGGTGTATTTTTCTTTTTAAAAAAAACAAAAAAGGGAACTAATTCTTGTTATGATCAAGAGTGCTATTGATTTGGTAGTATCACTGAGCATCCTCGCTGAGAATATGCAGAGCTTCAGAGAGACTGTTTGTAACTTTGAACAACATAGCTACTTAAAGCAAGGCTTTTCCCTCTCTTTTCTATGCATACACAAATTTCTAAGCAACATCTATGTTCAGATTGACCAAAGTCAGTCTGCATGTGCATAGAAACCACTTTTTAAAAAGTAAAGGTACCATGTAAGCGCCATGTCTCCTATCAGTGATAGAGTTATAGCTTACTCTAGTGTCCATTATAATTCCATTAAGACAAATTATATTTGTATTTGGGTAAGACATCACCTGAGAATCCCAGAGTCACTGGCTATACTGAAAGTCAAAGGAATATCTGAAAGAAAGTAGGAGCAAATCACTTCTATTCATGTCCATCTAGTAACCAAGAGTTGAACCCAACTTCAGAAAGATTTGACTTTTTGTATATATAGGATTATAAACTACTTTATCTACTTTGTGGAAGCTGCAAAATTTTGGTCCATAGATTAACCATTTCCAATGCTGTTTCCCTGGCCTTGCGGTCTCAGATTGAAACTTCCTTACGATATTTAGGAATAGCAAGATTTGTAAAAATATGTATTGATATCATAGATGGTGAAGCATTAGCATATGAAACTGGATTTACTATGGTAGTGTCCCAGACAATTTCTTTGAGTTAGTGAAAACACATGACCTTTATTTTCATTAATCAATGTAACTAGCTCATAGCGTAATACTTTTTAAAATTAAAAAAATGAAGAATTAATTCCTATGAATAATACATGCTGCACTAAATAAAACTGGGCTTTACATAGTTAAGCATACATAGAGAATACTTAGCTTGTGCTAACAAGGCTACTAGTCTTATTTTCTCTCCCCCTTCCATACTCTTTTTTTTTTAATAAATTGGTTCTGTGGACTGACAATTGATTTACCAGCTGGAAAATTATTCTTTATTGATTTATGTTATATTGAGTCAACTACAAGCCTACAGTAGCCCTAATCAGAAAGAAAATTCTAAAGTTACTGTCATTCTTATTTAGTCAGGCAATTATAAGAGAGAATTACTTTAATACCTCTAGGTGACTTCTAGACATTATTCAATTATGAATTTCACTAATCCATGAATTATAATACATAAAAGAGAGTGAGATCAGGGTAATTAATTGTTGCTAATAAGAACAATGTCATTTGAACAAGCAGGTATTTGAAATGTCAGTTCAGGGTTCTATAATGCTGCATTATATATAAGGAAGATTTATTTTAATGGAACTTCTGGTCTTTCATGGGCTGAAAAGACACTAATTTATTGTATGTTAGAGAGAGAGAGAGAGAGTGAAAGAAAGAGAATAAAATGTGATGAATTCTCTTCACATCCCAATCAAATGTTAATTCACTAGCATCCCTAACCATTTTCATAGCATTTCTAAAAATTATTTAACAAAATGTGTCAGTTGCAGATTATCAGGATATCACATGGATATATAGAAAGATGTTTTTTCTGCCCCTGACTTCAGAGACAGCTACGGAGATTTCCTTTTTGTCAGCCATTATTTTGAAGAGAAGTCAGTACAATAATAACTTTTAACAGAAGTAATAGGGCAAGACAGGATCAGTCAGCAATGGAGACAGCAAGTTTCATGACTTTATAGCTTTCTGCCAATTCAGTGATGGGTGAACAGTTCTTTCATTCAGCAGTAAACACCCTTGTATAAAGAGGGTGACTGCACTAGTATTAACTGCCTTTTGGGTTTGAAAAGCTGTAGTGTTGCAGCCGTCTTTGTTTGTAGTATTCAGAACATTCAGTGTTTGAATAGAATAAAATAATAATAGAGTTGGAAAGGACCTTGGAGGTCTTCTAGTCCAACCCCCTGATCAATCAGGGGACCTATATCATTTCAAGTGGTTGCCCAGTCTTTTTTTTAAGGCCTCCAGTGATAGAGCACCCATAACTTCTGAAGGCAACATATTTATTTTTTATTTTATTTTATTTTGTCAAATGATTATTAGATAACAGGTATAAGTATAAACATGGTTATGAATACATGAA
>AZIM01007874.1:41713-53506 GCA_000516915.1 Ophiophagus hannah | reverse complement strand
TCCAAAAGGTTGGCAACCCCTGCTTTGGAGAACATGTCACCCCCACCTCCCCATGACATCCCCTCAAGTATCAGAAGATAGCTATTATGTCATCCCTAATCTTTGTTAGGTTGATCAGCTCCCTTAGCTGTCCATCCTCCAGATTTCTTATCATCTTTGTTGTTCTCTGCACTTTTTCTAGGGCATCAGCATCAGTATTCTGGTGACTATAATTGGATGCAGTATTCCAAGTGTGGCCTCACTGGCGCAGTATGCAGCAGTACTATCATTTCATCTGATTTTGATACTACAGGTAGTCCTCGACTTACAATAGTTCATTTAGTGACTGTTCAGAGTCTCAAAAGCATAGAAAAAAAGAGACTTATGACAGTTTTTCACACTTACAACCACTACAGCATCCCCATGGTGACATGATAAAAATTCGGGTGTTTGGCAACTGACTCATATTTATGACCTTTGCAGTGCCCTGGGGTCATGTCATGCCCTTTTGCAACCTTCTGACAAGCAAAGTCAATGGGGAAGTCAGATTCACTTCACAGCCATGTAACTAACTTAATAACTGCAGTGATTCGCTTAACAACTATGGCAAGAAAAGTAATAAAATGGGGCAAAAATCACTTAACAAATGTTTCACCTGGAAGTTTTGGGCTTGAGTGTGGTCGTAACTCTAGGACTACCTGTATCCCTCTCTTGACATAATCCATCACTGCATTGGCTTTTTTAGCAGCTGCAGCACACTGCTGACTCATTCTTAAGCAGAAGTCCACCAGGATACCTAGATATCTCTCACAGTCTTTACTTATTGAACCATGTACCACCTATTCTGTACCTATGCATTTGTTTTTCCTGCCTAAGTTTAGGACCTTACTTTTCTCACCAATGAACTGCAGCTTAAGAGTATTATATTATGCAGTGTTGCATGCTAACTCTGCCAGCAGTGCATTGCTGACCGGCTCTATCAACCTTCCATCCTTCTGAGGTCAGTGAAGTGAGGACCCAGATTGTTGGATGCAAGATGCTGACTCTGTAAATTGCTTAGAGAGGGTTGAAAAGCACTGTAAAGCAGTATAGAAGTCTAATTGCTATTGCTAAGTGCTATCTTCCTGGCTAGGGGGTAATGCTCAACTCCTTCTGAATCTTGAATGAACAGTGTAAGATTTCTCCCTTAGCATGGCATTTGGAAAACCAGGACACAAATTCAGAGAAGCCTCTGTACATTTTCCTCCTCATGTGAAAACACTTCTGGAAGTCTATAGTAGAGAGTCTACATCTGTTAAACTGGCAAAGAAGCGAAACTCGTCAGAGAAGGGAGGAAAACTAATATCAAAATGCAGCTGCTTTCTAAAGATCTCTTTTGACAGCAGAGCTATTTTCTCCCTTCTAGTATCTACAGCAAAATCCATTCCAGATATCAGTCAAAGAACACTACATGATGAGAGAATCTCTCTTCCTATTACCGGCACTGCAAAAATCGAGGAAGAGGGAGAGAGGAAAGAAAAGTGTGCATTTGAGAAGCGTGTTCTGCTATCAATATGCAAACTCTTCTAGAAGTGGGAAATATATTTTTTATAAAGGAGATGCTTGTCCATGCCTCTTCCCTTTTGTGTCATCTACCGCATCGTTTCTGCCCATTTACAAATATTAATTAACCAATGTCCACCAGTTGGTGCCCTCTAGTGTGCTTGGACTACAATCCCCACGTTGTCTCAGAATGATTTGGCAGCATCCTTAATGTAATAATGAAGATATTCCTCTGGATAGTCTGCCAGTCCAAATATATGAAAGCCAAGTACAAGTAGTCCTCAACTTATGGCCATTCATTTAATGGTTGTTTGAAATTATAACCACACTGAAGAAAATGACTTGTACTTGATCCTTGCACTTAACGGCTGTCATAGCATCTCCAAGGTAATGTAAATCAAAATTTGGGTACTTGGCAATCAGCATTTATTTATTTTTATTTATTTGATTTGTCAATCAAATAAATATTTATTATTTTTATATTTTGTAGTGCCCCGGAGTCATGGGACTGCCCCAGGAGCTTCCAACAGGCAAAGTCAATGGGAGAGTCACATACACTTAATGATCCTGTGATTCATCTATTTACCATGGCAAAAAATGTCCAAAAATAAAACCACCACTTAGTGATGTCTATGGAGATTCTGTCATTCAGGTCATAGTTGTCCCAAAGGTGGTGTCAGCTTCCAAGAAGTTTTCCTGACATCTTTTGCTGCTTGACTCTTGCCAGCTGCCATGGAAATGGGTAGAGGGGTAATTTGGTGTTGAGAGGGGGAAGGGTGCTGGAGGGCGAAGATGTGTGAACTGAAAAGGATGGGACACTTTCCTGCTTTCCACAACTGCATACACTTATCTTTTCTAGGCCAAGGTCAACCGTCTTGGCATACCAGCTGTGTGAGACACTCCCTGAAGATGTACCCCACGTGACATTATACAGACCTCAGATTGGATGTCCAGTTTGAACTCCCGGGGGAGGGAATTTGGGATAACTTTCAATATGCAATTTCCATGCCTATTTGCCTCAGAACTTGCTTTCCTTTTGTTGCTATAACTTCAAATCCAGTAAAATCCAGTATTTCTATTTTAATGGAGTCTAAGGTTTTCTTTCTTGGGTTTTGAATGGAGGCACAGCTGACAGGTGGTTTTTCAAAAGGCAACTGGACTTTCCCTTGAAGACATTTTGCTTCTCGTGTAAAAGGCTTCTTCAGTTCTGTGAACGTCCAGTTGCCTTTTGAAAAAGCACCTTTGGGAACACTTAGCAATGGAAGTTCCTGTCCCAATCATGGTTTTAAGTTGGGGACTACCTGTACAGAAGCCTCCATTTGTTGCAATGTGTAGAGAGCCAGTTTGATTTAGTGGTTAAGGCACTAGATAGACTAGAAAGCAGGACACCATGACTTACTTCAAATCCCACCTTAGCCATGAAAGCTGATTGGGTGACCTTGGGCCACTCCCTCCCTCTCAGCCCAATCCAGAGTTCTTGTTATGGGGGGGAGGAGGAGGAAGGTGTGTTGGATTGGTTTGCCACTTTGAATTATTTGTAAAAATAATGAGGGATGCAAATAAAATAAATAACAAAATAAAATAAAATATAAGATAAGATAAGATAAAAATTGCAACCCAGATCTCTGGATGTTAAAACAAAGAATCCCAGGGCAAGCCCCAGGTTGTGTTACTCTCAATAGAGAAATCTCTTGTCATCTACTAAATAATTGGAGATTTTTTGCAACTGAGAATTGTCTAGCTATCTGCAATCTGCNCCCCCCCCAAATATATTTGTAATGAGGCCAAATCTGGACATGGTATCAAGGCCTTTTTGCATATGGTCATCTGTGGACAAGATGTTCTTAGCCAAAAGACTGAACTTTGAACAACCCTCCCAGATTCATTCTTTTAGTATCCCTGTCAACCAAAGTCATGATAAGAAGGACTAACTAGATTTGCTAACAGTTACAAACACTGACTAGTAAAAAAAATGAAATCACTTATCATGAATATGTAAGGACAAAGAACAGGCTGGTTGTCACATTCTGAGCCAACAGAGAGAACCTTAATGATGTTCTTAAGAGAGTGTTGTCCAATAGAAAAGGATTGGGCAAGTCCAAAGTAGATGATAAAAAGAATGTTTTAAAATTATGTGGGGACAACTAATAACAGCAGTGAGAATTAATGAGTCTGCAGGGCTTTGGAGATAATCTGCACTAGGACTTGAGCTGTCTCCTCTTGTTGGCAAGATCACAGGTTTTTGCTGGCTTTATTTGGGAGGAAAAACATTCATTCTTTCTCTTGGGAGACAGACACAGGCTGTCTGCCTATCTGGTCTACTGCTGAGGCATTAAGTTGATCCAACAGATAAGAAGTTGGGGGAAAATAAGAGATTCCATTCTCTCTTGATTGCTGGGTGCTCATATTGGTTTCATTTTACACCTATATTGACCAAACTACCCCAATCTCAATCTGCCAAAATTGCCTTAAAGGGAGATGGGTGTCAAACAAATTTAATAAATGAATAAGTCAACTCTCTAAAGATTGGCTGCAATCATTATAAAACTCACTAATAATAGTAGGAAGAATAATTTCTTTCTTAATCATTTCTAGCTTTGTATCTGACATTTCTCCTGCAAGTTGAATCAGTGGTTGGATTGTGATGGAATTGTAATGATAAGGTGGATTTCCAGGAGGGAGGGGGTACATTCCAGAGGAATAAAATATAACCCAGCCCAGATGTGTGAGAGAAAGAGGATGAAGACAGCACCTCTCTAATAGTTTCCAGAGTATATTGTAGATACAGACAGTAGAGTCTTCCGTTTGACAAAATTTTATCTATAGGTGTGAAACAATAAAGAGCCCAACCTGGAAGAATCTCCATGTGTCATTCTTGGCATTAGGCATTACAGGATGCAGATAACATCATGGCTGATGGACAGGTTGGCTTTGTATTGGATGCTTGACACTGGGCCAGTGTTCAAACTTTGGTAAAGAAATATATGTATAAATCAGAATGAGCCCTATTTGCAGCATCTATGGATTTCAAACAAGTCTTTGATTCAGTCTTTGGGAGAATCTTTGGCAGAAGTTTAAGACCACCCTTTTTAATAGTCCATCAACTTCTTATCTTCATAAATAAACCACAAATTACAAATCAGACAGAGAGACCTAAGAAGGACAATTTTTGGAAGACATACAAAATAAGACGGTAAAGCAAATGTAGTATTATTCTCTCTACTTCTATTTTAATTATTATATACAGGATCAATTTCATGCTGGGATCTTTAAACAGAGCCCTCAACCAAAAAACCAGAGCTGTTGATACAGTCATTCTGGCATAGCTTCCAAGGGGGTTGAGCAGAACATTGAAGGCATTCTTCCTTGGTTGGGAAAATCACTTGCGACAGTTTTGTTCTGATCAAATTAAGCTATTGACTTCTTGGAGAAGATCAAATATGTTAGTTGAAAGACTGATGAGTATAGATATGTTTTAAACACTAGAAGGTTTGCACCAGATCTGCAACATTCATACATCTTAGGATTTTCAGAATGATCAAAGGATGAATGATTGGATGGATTGATGGATAGGTGGGTGGGTGAATGGGTGGCTGGGTGGTGCTAGTTGAGCTAAATTTGTAATCTCTTTGTTAAACTATTTATAATCAAAGAGTGATCATAAATCCACCTAAATCGATGCAATCATCTTACAATAAAGCTATTTAATCTAAATTTGTGGAAAAATGTTGATATACAGGATATAAATGTGTCTATCATCTATCTATCTATCTATCTNATCTATCTATCTATCTATCTTCTCTATCTAACAATTTTATTAAAAGAAGATTTTACAATTACAAAGATTTTAAAAATACAAAACATAAAAGAAATAGAAGAGTATAAAAGAGTAAAATAAAAAGTGAAGAAACAACAAGAATGCAAGAAGACAGCTTTCTAAAGAAATGATTTCCAATCTTCTTTGAAGCAGTTACAAATGTGGTAATTACCATCTTCCCGCTCCCATGCTACAGAGCAGAGTTCCTTATTGCCCATAAACAGAAAATTTAAATCCTGAAATCAGCAGTCCATTTTTACCCATTTGCAGCAAAAAAATCTATAAATGTTTCCAGTATAAAAGTAGTTATAGTTCATTCCTTCATCAAATAAATCAATATAGTGTTTGGCTATCTATAATAATGAAGTGGGGTTTGACTCAGATTGAGATGAGGACATGACTTAGATTTATATTTTGGTTTTTACCCACAAAGGCTAGACCTTTCACTTGGTTGATAAGTAATTGTTTTTTTAGATGTGCAGAATCTCATAGGTGTTCTCCTGAGGCATTGCTGAGTAATGATCAGGCTAGGAAGCCAAGATACTGTAAGCAGAATACAGCAGAAAACTTAAATACAATTAGGGCACCAGATCGATAAGTTCATTCCAGCTGGATCCTTAGACCAACATTTTTTAAAAGTTTGTCTGTTTTGCCATCAAGCTCCAATATTTAACTTCCCAGAGTTCTCAAACTTCAATTGTGGATGATTTCTGATGTCCTAAAAAGTATGTTCTGATCGTAATGGAGCAGTTAGAGATTTATTCCACCAATGTTTCCATATTTTATTCCACCAATGTTTCTCTAGAAACTCATTCAAATGGCTCTTAATTACACTTTTTCCTCTGGGGAAATCAGACAAATTTTATGTACATTGTATTTTTCTCCAACTGCAATGTCATGAACTTCTAACCATCCCCAGAAGGACACCTAAACAGAACCCTTCCTGAAAACTTTATTTGGCTGTACCAGGAGACCACTGGGATATTTTAAGTGTAAAAGGCTAAATTGATTCCTATGGTCCAGCCTGTGTCACTACATCTCTGTAATTATTTTCCGTAATGCTGGTCAGTGACTGCGATAATAAAAGACTTGTAATCTCAATACCTCTGGAGAAGTCCGATTGCAAATGGCTATATTAAGCAATAGCTGGCTCTTTCATCTCCTCTGCACCCTGCAGCTACCACTGATTGCAAATGGATGTCGAAGCCACACACATCAGGGTGGGGAGGCCAGATGTGATATGAATATTTCTGCTAAATCTCCATATGTGTTAATGTTTTCCTCTGTGACTCTGCTTTAAAAACAGTTTCCAGCTGGGATATCAGCGGCAAAGATGATTTGCCAAGAACAGAGAGAGAAAACGTTTGAAAATGAATTATTAACAGATTGACCCTTCCCTTGTTGGTAAAGTACACAGCTGTTCAAGGAATTGGACTTTTTCTGAAAAAAAAGATGAAGTCTAATCTTGAGATGTAACAAGGAATAAGGTGCAGTGCTGGATTTTAAGCGCTTGCTAGCACATGTCCAGAAATGCAGCCCAATCTGATTATTTGGAGCTGCTTTTCAGAAATGTTCTTTGGGACAGGGAAAAAGAGAGGCTTAGGTTTCTCTTAAGCGGGGACTGCAAAGTAACACGCTCAAAATGGCATTTGACTNCTGGTCCTTCCCTGCGGCACACAGACATAATTTCTTGTTTTGCAGGTAGTCCATTCTTAGCATGTCATCCCTGCTGCGTGTCTGTTCAAAGTGCAAAATGTCACTTGGAACCAGGGGTGTTAATCATGACTGTTTCAGCTTTCAAGGCAAGCAGAAAGAACTTCAGAAATGAGACACCAAAGAAAGTACCATTGCTGTGAATTTCACTCTGCCTTCAAAAGGGCCCTGCTGCTTCTTTGTTTCCTATAATAATTCTCTCCCCCCCCCCGCTTCCAATGTTAAGCCCNNNCCCCCCCCCCCCCCGTTTCCAATGTTAAGCCCCCTCACACTTCATAGTATATTACAGGGTTTGTATTTATAAAGTTTTACCTGTGCTCATGTTCAATTGCTGGTAGAATCATGAAATGCTGCAAATAGGTTGTTGGTTCCCCACCCCCAACCATTGATCACCATCATACAATCATAGGGTTGGAAGCACGGGTGGGATTCAACCGGTATAACAACCGGTTCAGTGACCATGCACTTTATAAAAGTTTTTAATATTTGGAATAGGGTTGGCAATCACATTTCAGAATTTAAGTTCTCCTGCTTTAAAATAACATCAGAATGCAACTCAGGCCAATCTATTGAAATCTTTCTTCCTGTTCTCTTAAAAATGACACCAGCCATCTGTCCAATTCATCAAGTCAACATCTGGTTTTTCATTGTTATATAAAAACAAGAACAATTCAAGGATGAAAGTATTGGATAGTAAAGGTTACATTTTAAATATTTTTATCCTTGCCTATAAATCAAAGAATAAACTCATTTTCTAGGCATTAGAAAGCTGTCTTTTCAATATTTGCTCCTGAATATTTTTTGGGAAATTACCTGTAATGTATATAGCCATTCATTTATTTTGGAAGAGAAGGAAAATACAGTATCACTAAAAGTGGCAGAAATGAAAATATTGGTTAAAAACCAGGAACCAAAAACTGGAGCCAGTGAATGCTTCCTCTCTAAGGTTTTGCAAGCACTGCAGAACTCAATTTCCAAGCCAGCTTTTCCCATCGACATTTTAGAGAATTGATCTGACAGCCAACTAAGCAAGCAATGCCAAGATTAATATTACCACCTACAATGGAGAATACGTCTTCTTTAGATATAACTAGCTGAAAAAATAAACATTCCATTTTTGTGTGCAATACATCTCAGCATAGAGGCTTTCTTTCCTTTTCCTTTTCCTTTTCCTTTTCCTTTTCCTTTCCTTTGCTTTGCTTTCCTCCCTTCCCTCCTTCCTTCCCTTCCTTTCCCTTCCCTAATACTTGTCCTTGTGTCTGTGGATGTGTGTATGGATGTGTGTGCACATGTGAGAAAGAATGCCACATGGATAACCTATCTGGAAACAGAACTAAAGGGCTACAGCATTTTACCATCTATTATAGGTCAAAGAAGTTATCAACTAATGTTAGGATTTACCTAAAATCTCTGTCCTGGCTTTTTACCATTTTTAGTGACTTTATCCCAAGATACCAACACACACTTTTACTTGCCAAACTAACATTCCACCTTCAAAACCACTGTAACATTCTAACCACTGAACTGTGGTGGCAACTGGTTAGAATGCAGTATTGCAGACTAATTCTGCCAACTGCCAGCAGTTCGATTCTCACCGGCTCAAACTTGAGCTGAGACAATCTCAATGTCACTAAGCCATTGAGCCACCACACCTATGTTCTACTTATAATGATATCTGGGAATGACCATAAAAAGAGATGCTACCTAGGAAATAATCAGATAAGAGACAGAATAGCCCACAGCTGTGTAAGGGCAGAGGAAGAAATTCTAACTTATCAGGCTTCTAAAAGGGATGGTAGGAGATTTGTACTTTCAGACTTGCAAGATTTAGCTGACTTTTATAGATGAAGGAGCACAGTTCTTGTTTTTCATTTTGGAAAGGTGTTATTGGATCACAAGGAACTTCATTTTGATCTAGCAGCTATCTTGCTTTTCATTGGAATAGTATGAAATCTAGCTTTAAAAAACCATATATACAAACACACTGAGCTAGAAAAAACTAGCACAACAGGATCCCTAGTAAAGAAACAGGCTGTGTTTCTCGAGCAGCAACTTCCTCTGAGCTTGTGAGCATTTCCACATCCATTCTGCAGGGATGGGAAATTTATTTTTGCATGCTTCTTTTTTAAGGATCTAGCCTCAGTGAACAGCTGCGCTCCAGAAACCCAGCTTAGGACAGTCAGTTCTTTGAGAACAGCTCTGCTGTTTGTTTGTTTTTTAATCTAATAACAGAAATGCCCGGGTGTCTGGTTGTTGTCAAAGGTTGAAGTTCAGCTTTGCCTTGTTCAATATGTTCATCTGAGATAACTCACACCGTGACAGTTGAGACTGACATTCACCTATGAACACAAAAAGGCATTTTTTTGCTATTCCAGATGCTGTGACAAGATATCAGGACTATACAAGACAGGGGAGGGGGGACAGAGAGACAGACAGAGAGACAGACAAACAACAACATTCAAGTTGGATGCAACAAGGAAATCCAGGTGAGTTAGCCTTACGTGGAAAAGGCATTGTTTTGCTTCTCACAACGGATCCCTTTGCAATTGTTGGGTTCTTCGGAGGCACTCGTCTCATAATAGAAATAAAGCTGGTTGAGTCCATTGGCAAAAGCTAGCAGCACCAGGCAGTAAATGAAGAGGAACTTGAGTATGTCTAGCAGCATACGTCCCAGAGAGATCTGCAGGGGTCCCAGGTGAGAGTTTGCTGTAAACAGGGAGATGAGACGCAAGGAGCTTAAAATGTTTGAAATGGCAAAGAGGGCTTCTGCTATCAGGGTTGGATGCCACATTTCCCATTCCTCCCTTGGACGGGAACCATTGTACTGCAAGAAATAATAGGGGGAGGGGAGGGAAAGGAACATAGGTGAATGCTTGCAAGTCAACTCTTGAAGGCACATTATTTCATGCCGTTAAAGCATTCCGCTCATTCTCTCTCTCTTTCTCTCTCTCTCTCTCTCTCACACACACACGTATGTAAACAGGCAGACTAGACAAATTGCATGAAAATGAAAGGCTTTGCTGCCCAACAGAAAGGGTTATTTCCCTCTAGTTTCCTCCCTCCCTCCAAGGCCTCCCCACACAGGTAGCCCTAGACTTACAGCATTGTTTAGTGACTGTTCAAAGTTATAACAACAGTGAAAAAGTGATCTGATCATTTTTCACACTTATGACCAGTGCAGCATGCCCACGGTCACATGATCAGAATTCAGACAGCTGGCAACTAAATCGTAATTATGACAGTTGTAGTTTCCCAAGGTCATGTGGTCAACCTTTGCCATCTTCTGACAAGCAAAGTCAATGGGAAAGCCAGATTCACTTGACAACCATGTTAGTAACTTAACAACTGCAGTAATTCACTTAACAATTGTGTCAAGAAAGGTCATAAACTGGGGCAAAATTCACTTAATTGTCTCACTTAGCAACAGAAATTTTGGGCTCAATTGTGGTCATGTCAAGGACTACCTGTACTTGATTCCCAATGCATGGACATAGCAGACCAAAACAAGCAGGCCATCTTTCCTTCCATTAGAACATAATTCTGATGACCAGGCTTGATAAATTACCCTGTGATTAAAGAACAAACCCAAGGAAACCTCCTCCAGTCATTAGGAGTGTGCATGAAATAGGAACTGTTTTTATTTCAAGTTGAGAACAAAACAGCCCCATCAAAATGTCACTTTGGAACAATTAAGTTGGCTGGCTTCCACTGGAACAAACCTCAAAACAGCTTGAAGCATTTTATTTCAACCTGAACCTCAAAACATCAGTGTCAGAACCCATCAATTTTGTTCTGAGTTTAGCGCACTTAAAAGGGGCACGATAATCTCAAAACATTTTGAGTTTGAAATAAACGTGTTTGAATTTTGCTTGCCAAGAAAAGCAAGTGGGGTACTCAGGTGGGAGAGGTTTGTCAAATATTCTCCAAAGGGAATTCAACAAGATTTTTTGAGATAGGGTATGTCTCATTGACAGTTGCAATAAATATTTAACACTGTAGTCTTCGGAAATAATTGAGAAATAAGTTATATATTCCCCAGGAGGAAAAAAATTCTTTTCTGCAAAATTTTACTTCTGCACCAAATCAACTGTTGGAGGAAACAAACATCTAAGGTGAAATAATGTGTTTTTTCTTTCTTCCTTAATGAAACTATCTGAGGAGTTCTGGAGAACAGTAGAACATCTCATTGTCCATTAGTCTGGGCAATTCTAGAAGTTTTGGGTGCTCCATCACTGGAGGTTTTTAAGAAGAGATTGAACAATCATTTGTCTGAAATGATATAAGGTCTCCTGCCTTATACCTTTCTTGATTAGGTTGTTGTTTGAGCAGTAAGAACCCTTCCACCAACACTAACAAGTCAAGCCACTTGTATATAAGGAGAAAGCAAACTCTACTCCCTTCTAGCACTGATGAAGTTACCTAGTTGGGTAATGAAACATCTGCAAGGAAACAACCATGCTCAAAAAGCACCAAGGACTCCACAATTCAATCCTGAACTACAAATATTCTCTTCTTTTGACAATTATAATGGCAGGGTTTACATGATATGGTCCCAATGACTTTGCAACCATTTTTCTCCAAATAGTTATTTTTGGTCGTTGCCTAGCAAAACACTGCAGACATTTGATGTAAAGGAATCTTCCACTGAAAGCTGAGCCAGCAGTTCATTTCAAGAGAAAGCAAAATGGCTCCCATCAATATGACTGCTTCACTGAGAATCTCTCTCTCTCTCTCTCTCTCTC
>AZIM01007867.1:0-10269 GCA_000516915.1 Ophiophagus hannah | reverse complement strand
TACTTCTGAGTTTCTACTCTTTTTAGAGGAAATATTCTGCCTTTTTAATATTTCCTAGGCTATTTCAATTTTCTAGGAGAGGGGTGGGTGCTAACCTCCTACACTACCTTCTATGGATCAGTTAGCTTTGTTTTCTTAATACTCCATTGTATTGAAACCAATGGTATATCTCTTTTCTTTCTTTGATTTTAAAATGGAAAATTATTTTTACTGGGAAAAATGTGGTGCTAAATAGGCATATCTATATCACAGATTCAGTTCTTCAATCTGACAAAACACTTGAAGCTGAACTTAATATTCTTTACTTCTTCCAATTTCAAAATATGGAAAATAGACAAGGAACACTTTGGACTAATCAGTGTTTCCTTCCAGCTGCTCAGAAAGAGAACAAAGCAAAAAAAAAATCATTTAGTTTGTCAGTTATTGCAAGCTTCTGAAATATCCAAAGTAACAAAATCACCTTCTCTTCAATATTAAAAGAAAATAAATGAATCATTAATTTCCCTCCCAATATTCATGGGGTTGATCTGCTCACTTGCAAAAATAACATCTGAGTATTGTAGCTACTAAACATGTAGCTACTCTAGCATCATGCCATCATTCTCCTGTTGAGTTTAAAAGCCTCTTTCTAACTAACAATTTAGCAAGTAGATATTTTCTCTGTATCTATAACCCTGAATTATCCTAGGGAGGGCTAGGATAAGAGTTCACATAATGCATAATGTAAGCACTAGAAATAGGAACCTGAAAGCTGCCAATCAGGGATGAGGGTAAAGTGAGAATGACAACACTAAAAGGACAAAAAGTCCTACCCCCATCCCCACAACCTAAAAGGGAAAGTAAAGAAATTGCTAGCACTGCTCCTGCATGTATGGGGCAACATCTTGCTTGCTAAAGAGCTGTAACATGCCAAAACAATCTAGATCAATTCAATGTACCTTTTCAAACACCGCTGGCATTTATCTAGTCATAAACAATAAATAAATAATGGCGTGCCTGAGTAGTTTCTACGAAGGGGGTCTGTGAAGCTGTTAATCTGCCTTCCCCCTTTAAGGAGCTGTGAATAGAATACTATATCAGTTGAAGTCTGAAAGCATGGAGGCAGTGGTTTCCATTAATAGATGCAGATAATGTTTTAAATGATTTATATTTTCTTCTTTATTTTTTGGATGCACCACAACTGAAAATATATTTTAGCTGTCTCAAACAAACAATAGTATGAGATCCTAACTAAATAATTCTGGAAAATTCCAATATTATAATGAACATTGGATATATTGATGGGTTTCCTTATAATGTGGATTATTGCAACATTTGTTTCTTTGTTTCATTTGTACCCAAAGTAAACATCTTTTTGAATCCTATCATTATCATGCAAGTTATTTGTTAAGAGATCTACTAAAGATTCCAAACATTCTTGCAGATAAGCTGTGTTTTTCAAATAGTAGGTTGAGTCCTACCATCATTATCTGAACATGCTTCTGTACTATAATTTGCTAAGATATTAACTGAACTCTGTTCATATAAATATGACATAAAAAGAAATGAGATGAAAAGGAAGCTGCACATTTGGGAGTAAGTTTCACAAAGTAAGCATTGTTTGCAAATTGAAAAGAAGGAAAAAGCACTCCCATTTTTGAACCTCTTAATATAGACCTAGAATGATATAATTAGGCATTGTTCATTTAGTGATTTGAAGAGGAGTAAAAAAAGGACTTGTGGTCCATACAAATAAAAAGAAGGAAAAAAGGGTGATTAAAGAGGCACATCACAACATGGTGGAAAGCCATCTAAGAGCTTAAACAAGGAAATAGATGCAGCAGGAAATCTTAAGAAAATAGTTTATTTCAGCACTTGGTATCAGGATTTAGTGAAAGAGTGAAATGGGATACTAATAAGTTCCAGCACAAGGAAACTGGGGGATTACTAATGTATTGCTTTACTCAAGAAAAGAAAAAAAGGAAGTGGTGAATTTAGATGACATGGGAGGCAGACATAAAAGCAAAATACTCAATCTCCAGAGGTAAATACAAAGTCACTTGATTTATTGGCTTTCACAAGCTAAAGTGGGGGGGGGAGGAAGGAGACAGCATATAATCTGTCATGGCCATTAAAACAGATCAGAGTTTACAGTCCTGCTGAGCATACCTTAGCTAAATCTTGGCATTCCTTCTAAAAGGATATTAACACTTAGAGGATTTGACCAAAAAAATGAATAATACAGTTTAGGTTTGTGGGGATTCATAGACCATATTCATTCAACTATCAGGTAATCTGTATCGTAATGCCAAGATTGGCTTTGTAGCAGGGGCAACTGTCTGGGATATACTTCATATTATATAGGGTAAAGCCAGTAGAAATATCTCTGATTACAGTGTTGGGAATTAGGGAAAGAGACACACAATTATATGCAGACAGTGTACTTTCTCTCTCCATGCTTTCTTTTTCCCTTTGAGAAGTCATGATTTCCCAAAGGATGCTTACAAAAAAATTATCATAAAATGCCTCTCCAGATCTTCTCATGAATGTGCTGATGGTAGGCATGCATTATAAACCCTGCTCCATATGCATAATATTACTGCATAAAGTAATACTCCAAGGCCATATTGAGCACTGAGGATTACAGAATAACAGAGTTGGAAGAGACCTTGGGTCTTCTAGTCCAACCCCCTGCTGAAGCAGGAGACCTTATACTATTCTAGATAAGTGGCTGTCCAGTTTCTTTCCAGCCTCCAGGGATGGAGCACCCACAACCTCTGAAGACAAGCTGTTCCACTGGTTAATTGTTCTCACTTTAGAAAGTTTCTCCTTAGTTCTAGGTTGCTTTTCTCCTTGATTAGTTTCCATACATTGTTTTTTGTCTTGCCTTCTGGTGCTTTGGAAAATAGGTTGATTTCCTCTTCTCTGTGGGAGCCTCTCAAATATTGAACTGCCACTATTATGTCCCTAATTCTCCTTTTCACTAGACCAGACAAACTCAATTCCTGCAATCATTCTTCATATGTTTTAATTTCCAGGCCATTAATCACCTTAGTTGCTCTTCTCTGCACTTTCCAAAGTCTCAACATCTTTTTTTGGTGACCAAAACTGGATGCAGTATTCCACATGTGGTCTTACTAAGATTTTAGTACTAATTCTTATAGTACTAATATTTCAAGAGATCTTGATTCTATCCTTCTGTTTATGCAACCAAGGATTGCATTAGCTTTTTGGTTGCTGTCACACACTGCTGGTTCATATTTAAGTGATGGTCCACTAGGACTTCAAGGTCCCTCTCACAATTACTGCTTTTCAGAAAGGTTTCACCTAATACTTACTTGTAGATTTGGTTTTTCTTGCCTAAGTGTAAAACCTTACTTAAATCTCGCTACATTAAATCTCATTTTGTTAGATAATGCCGGGTGTTCGAGTCTATCATTTGGGGTATTCTCTATTCCTGCCAGATTAGTAACATTTGCAGATTTGATGAGTTCCCCCTCTATTCCTTCATCTAATTTGTTTATGAATATATTGAAGAATACTGACGATAAGACAGAACCTTGTGCTACTCTACTGCTTACTCCATGTAGATGTAGTACCATTAAGGACAACATGTTGAGTGCAGTTTGTCAGCTGGTTACAAATCCATCTGATGCTGATGCTGATGCTGTCTTACCCACATTTTTTTAGTTTACCAAGAAGTACGTTGTGCTCTAGTTTGTCGAATGTTTGACTGAAATCCAAGTATGCTATCTCCACAGCATTTTGCTGGTCCACTAATTTAGTCACTTTGTCAAATAATGAAATGAGATTGGCTCTGCATAGTCTATTTTTGATGAATCCATATTGACTTCTGATTATAACTTTGTTTGTTGTTCAAAGATCTGTTTTTTTGTTTTTGTTTTCCATGATATTCCCAGGTAGTGATGTCAGGTTGATTGGTCTGTGGTTTTCTGAATCTATTCTTTTTAATACATCTTTGCATTAGGAAGAGCAAATCTAAGAGAATTGCAGGCATAAGTGATGGTGGTGGATTCTAAAAGAGTCAGTAAATTAAGATTGACAATGGTGAGACAATTTTTAATCCTGGCATAGAATTATGCAGGACAGCAGTTTAGCAATTTGTAGTTGTAAGAAATGAAAATTGGTTGGATCTGTGTGGGCTGAGACAAATTCCCATGTGATAAGTTATAAGACAGAGATAATTCCTTTCTCTCTGCATTCCTCTGACCCTCCCTCCCTCTCTGCCCAAACTATACATTACAATCTAAGTGCAGAGGTAGTTAAGATGAATTAACAGAGAGAATAACAAACAAAATGTTAAAAAGTTATGCTATTTATGTAGTTACTTACCAAGCACATCTAAATTATATTAAAGTAACCAAAATGTCTTTACAATCCCTAAAGCATGTCTCAACTTTTGAGTACCCCAATGGTTGAAAATAAGTTGAAACATTTGACATACCCTATATTTATTTAGCCAATTATTGTACAATTTAAGCTTACCAACCATTAAATGCTAAGAATGCCAGTCAGCTAACGCACTCTGTAAGTTTTAAACTGGCTAATGCTGAAAACATTACCTCCAAAGTGCCACAAATTAATAAGCAGACTTTCCTCATTTCTTTCCCAAAGACAAGCAAACATGTTTCCTTGTTGAAGATATTAAATATGGTGTCACATCAATACTATTTTGCAGACAATGGTATCTGATTGATGGGTACATGAAACCCAATCTCTGCCTTCTGTCTAAAGATAAAGATAAAGGTTTAAAGGTCATCCTGGTGGTCTCTTTTTTAATGTCTAGTCAACATGTACTAACTAGAGTGACCATTTCTTCTTTATCTGCTGATCACTCCCAGCATTTTTCAAGTGAGTTGAACTAACTGCAGCATATGACACTGTTAACCATATTGCTATACAAGTTAAATAATATCAGCAGAGATAATAAGCTTACCAGTATCATTAGCAGCTTCCTCCAGATCTGGAGATTTTATGTGACACTAAATGGTAAGAACAGTAGATGGAGGATGCAAATTCCAACATTGTATAACCTATATATGAATGATCAACCAGCCCCTGACAACATGTCTAATAGGCATCTATTCATCTATGTATAATATAGCAGTGGCCCTACATGGATCAACTTTTGATGAGGTACCTGGGAAACTTATGGTAGCACTTGAAGAAATAGGATGATATTACATCATTCATCAACCATTTAAAGCCCAATCCAAAGAATATCCAGGGGTGCTTTCCATCTCCAAAATTGATATGCAAGGGAAGAGTTGAATGTTATGTGGCAAGGGAGCTGATTATTAGCACCAAATTATTGGTGATCCAACACCGAATTATCTCAGTGTAACACTCAACAGGATGCTCTCTTTTAAATGGCATTGCCTGAATACTAAGACTAAAGTCAACTTGAGGAACAATATCATCAGGAAATTGATGAACTACGCATGATGAACTCAACCATTTACATTGTGCACATTAGCTTTGGCCTTGAGCATCTCTGCAGCAGAGTATGTTGCTTCAGTGTGAGGTGCATCTGTACATGTGGAACAAGTTGATATCGCCATCAGTGAAGCAGTACATTTAGTGACAGGTTGTAAACCTACATCAATTGAGAAAATATAACTTTTCACTGGCATTGCCCCACCTAAGATCAGGAGAGAAGTAGCTACAGATACTAAGATAACTAAGCAAGAGAATGATCCTCAACATCCTCTAAATAGACATATGCCCCAAGCCCATTGACTCAGATCTAGGAACAGCTTTAAGGCAAGAACAAACACTCTTGAAGGTACACAAGAACAAAATTGAATTAATGAGGAAGGAGACCATCAAGCAAGAAATAACATTAATGGAGGATGTGGCTGAAGGATCTGACCTTCCTTATACTATTTGGAGGACCCTGAATAGATTGAGGGTTGGAATACTTAAGTGTAAAACCAATACACTATGTGAATGTGGAGAGATATAGATCCTATCTCATCCACCAGTATGTCAGCTACTACCAGAAGCATGTACTGATAATGACTTATTTTTGGTCAATGACAAACTCAAGAAAACGGCTTCATTTTGGCAATTTAAAGTTTGATCTCAACTGGAGAAGGAGGAGGAGGAATTTCTATCAGTAACTTTTTAAAAGATAGATAACAACTGCAAAAATAAGGTCCAAGATTTTGCTTATTGGCAAGAAAATTATAGCCAGGAAGAATACATATAGTTGATTTTCAGGTATTTATTGTAGTTGTTAGTATCTTCTATAATTGAAATGTTTGCAGCTTGCCTGACTATTTTCTATCTCAATATATTGATTTCCTCAGGCATTTTTAGTTTTTTTTTTAAAAGCAAATAAATAAGTAACAATAGCTAAGCTGGAAGAATTTGAGTTTAGACATGCAGAAAAAGGCCCTTGCATTGTGCCAGTCCATGCTGAATTCAGTCTGATTTTTAAGTTTCTGTTTGTGCCTAGAACCAGGGAGAGGAATCTTTTAAGTATACCTTAATAAATAAGTCTCACTGATATATTTAGCAGATGTTCTTAAACATTATTTTATTTCCATTTTCCAATTAGAAACTATAAGCCCTTCTTTATGTTTTACATGCAAAATAAGCAAGCAATTGGTGAATAGTGGCACAGCTGGCTTACCAGAAATAGCTAGGTGCAATTACTAAAACTCTGAATACCCTGCATCACCTGATCAGCTCATTTTAGTTATTACATTTAATAAGTAATTGAGGTCAAGTTTTATTAGTAATGAATACAAAAATTAAAAAAAATATTTGACCATAAGAGGGAGATAAAGAACAGAAGATGAACAACATACAAGGCATAGAAGGCATTTAGGCAGGCAGAAATTGCAAAAAAATATTTTAGAGGAGTAGTTAAACAAAACAATTCACTTTATAGATCAACTATGTTCCAAAGATTTCACAAGAGAGAGACAAGATGAACAAATTACTCAAGTAATTGGGGAAAAAATAGTATCAAATCAAAGTTATCAAATCACTGTGACTATCGCACAAGTATTTGACAATGAAATGGACTTAACTCTAATTTTGATAAATAATCTGAAATCAACAGTGCATATTGTGAAGATGGTTTAATTACAAGTCCCCGCTCAGTTGAAAGAAGAACAGTTGCAAATAAATCTACAGACCTCAAGGGAACAAATTTGGGATCTCAAAATTGAAATGGAAATGGACAATGTTGACATATTTGTTTTAAAAATGATATTGGAGAATCTCTTGAGAAAAAGAAAAGTTTATATAATAGACATCCTAAAGAAGAAGAAAAATATTTCATTTTATGAGAAGTTGGAGGAAATGATTTAAATTTAATAACTTAATCGGAATTAGAAAGAATTTTCTATTTGTTTGATATATGTAATTACAGAAAAGTTCCCAAGCAGTTTTGCGCTAGAAAGTGGGTTTCAAAATGGGTGGTTTTTTCTTTTCTTTTTAAATATATAATGCTTGAGTAATTTGTAAACTTTGCAAAATGTTATTGAAAATGAATTTGAAAGTATGCATGTTAAAAGTAACATGATAAATGTATTAAAATTAATTGATCTACACTAAAAGATGAACTTTTTAAAGAAATGTTTAGAATCTTAAAATGAATATAAAAGACTTTCACCTTTAAGATTAAAGAGTATAATGATTTTAGTTAATATAACTGATAATGGTTTAGAACTTTAGAGAGATTAAAAAGTATAAATAGAATGTATATCACTTTTAAGAAGAGGAAAAAAAGAAAAATATTTGGGTAAGATGACAAAGGTAAATTGTTTTAAAGGAAGAGTTTTTATTTGGTCTTGTTTTATATTGCTTCCAGTTTTTATTTTTAAGTCGAAAAATAAATTTATTTTGAAGATTTAATAATAATGTAGGTAAAGTAAAAATTGAGATCATAATATTTTAGTATTAGTATTTTACTGTATTGGAAAGAGTCAGAAACAAACACCTTTTTTTCCTTCTCCTTCTCTCTTTTTAATCCTGCACTCCCTCTTTTTTCCCTTAATCTTTATTTTCATTGTATTTTACATTATAATAAATCTCAATCAATCTTTGCAAAAAAAAGAATTTGAATGTGGGGAACAGACTTGTTTTATCTTCATACTTTAAAGATGGGGCTTCCCCTCCTACTCATAAAAGATTCATTCATTGACACACACCTTATCCAAAACATCAACGTTTTCTGATAGTTTAACAACTTTGGAATGACAACTTGGCTATCCATATGAGAGAATACCACAGTGTCAGAGACTGGAAAAGATTGCTGACACATGATTTAAGAATTTGGAATTCAACATCACCATCTTAAATTTTAAAAGATGAACAGTAAAATTCTTTCAGGCTCATTAGGTAGGGGTACCCTAATACGGATCCAATTTGTGTCTAGGGTGGCAAAGTTTAATCTTTCTTTTGATATTGGCCTGATCCCACATTGGCAACAATCAGTTCTCTCCCTCCACTTTATTTTACTGCTGCAGGGAGAAGAGACAATTTCAAGGGGAAGATATACAGAGAGAAAGGATTAAGCAGCACATTAAGAATGCTTTAAAGCAGGGGTCTCCAACATTTTGGACCTCAGGGACCACCAAATTCATAATTTTAAATCCTGCGGACCACTAATATGAATGTTTTAAAAAATTCATATTAGTGTTTAAGAACTAATAAAAAATTCATATTTATTTTTAAAAACATCATATTTGTTCTGCTGCTGGAGGATGCAGCAGAACAAACTGCAAGGGATCTCAGGATCCAGTTATGAGAAGTCCCATGCTTCTAGGAAGATGGGGAAGAAGCTCTGAGTCCACTGGCCTCCCACTCTGGTGTACCTTGGCAACTAAGTATTTCTCTCTGCCCCCCCCTTCCTGGTTTTGTCTGCTGGATCTACACAGGGGGACATCAACCTAGCTTGACCCTGGGGCGCTGTGTGTCTGGACCAGGCACTTTCTTTTGGCCTCCAGGTAGGAGGCCCAAAAGAAAACACCTGCTCCAGGCACACAGTCTTCCAGGAACCTCTTTTGTGTTCCTTCTCTCAAGAAGCTTGGTAAATCTGAGTGAAGGAAAATGAAGACAGGCAGACTGATGGTGGTGGGAAAGCCAGTCCCATATTCCAGAGCTGTAGTAGCCACAGGACTGGCCCTTTGGTTATCCTGGAGCAGCTGCTCCAAAGGGTCAGTCCTGTGACTACTACAGCTCTGGAATATGGGACAGCCCATCTGGGGAGGGAAGGCAGCTCTGGCTGAATTGGGGGGGGCAAGTGGGTGCTGTCCTGTGGGGCGAGGTTGGGAACTGTGGGGCAGAGCGAAAGGAAAGGCCTGTTTAAAGCCTCAACAAAATGTGAGAGCTTCCTGATAGTNGAAAAGGGCCTCAGTCTAAACTAGGCCTCATTTCAATCTGATGCATCAGGTCTCTCCCTCCCTCCCTCCCAGACTGGCTTTGCTCTACTTTCCCAATGTACCTGCGGGGCCGGCACCTCGAACATGGATGAGAGAGAGAAAGAGACAGAGACAGAGAGATAGAGAGAGACAGATAGGTAGGTAGGTAGGTAGGTAGGTATATTAATAGGTAGGTAGGTAGGTAGGCAGGCAGGCAGGCAGGCAAGCAGGCAGGAAGACAGACAGACAGACATACCTTTTGGATGTATGGATAGATAGATAGATAGATAGATAGATAGATAGATAGATGATATATTGGTAGATATATTGGTAGGTAGGTAGGTAGGTAGGTAGATAGATAGATGGGTGGAAGGATGGATAGGTAGGTAGGTAGGTAGGTGGATGGATGAATGGATGGATAGGTAGGTAGGTAGGTAGGTAGGTAAGTAGACAGAAAGACAGACAGACAGATAGAAAGAACTTTTGGATGGATAGATGGATGGATGGATAGATAGATATATTGGTAGATAGATAGATATATTGATAGATAGATAGATATATTGGTAGATAGATAGATAGATATATTGGTAGATAGATAGATAGGTAGGTAGATAGGTAGGTAGATAGACAGAAAGACAGACAGGTAGGAAGGCANAGGAAGGGGGGCTTTGACCACATGCCCAATATCTAGGATCCCACTCAGCCTCCCAAGCTGCCCCCGCCTCCCAGGGCATTCACGTTGTAGAGGGCGGTGCTGTTCCCTCCTTCCTGGAGCAGGTAAGGGCAGGGTTGAGGAAGCGCAGGGCAGGCAGCAGCACAGCGTTGGGAAAGTAGAGCAAAGCCGTGACTGCGTTTCATCTGCTTCTTTGCAGAGTCTGCATTTGGGGTCATC
>AZIM01007866.1:12757-29365 GCA_000516915.1 Ophiophagus hannah | reverse complement strand
CTATTCTATTCTATTCTATTCTATTTTGTCCTGTGCAACATGTTCCATTGTAGGGACAGAACTTTCTGGGAAACTATTCCATTTTAATTCCAGTTCCAATTGGCCGTTCCAAGATTGGTCCTTGGGATTTTATATTTAATGTAAACAGGAAGTGATTTGATAAATTGGACATGTTCCAGCCTCCAAATAGAATATTTTGCATGGTGTTGAATCTTTCTTTTGCCAGTACTGCTATATGTGGACCTCTTTCCCTAATCATGGCAGAACCCAGGAGGTTCCTAGTAGAGGGAAAGTGACCTGAATGAGGAATTTTTTCTAATAAGAATACAGAGTCCCACTTCAAACTCATTGTTATTTTCAAAACAGCATTTTAAATAATCAGGCTCAAATTATCCTGTTTCAGATAAATTAAATGGAAGCCTAGCTCCCTAGGGAAGACTCTAATGCTGGGAAAGGAGGAAGGAAAGAGAAGATGATGACCAGCAATAAGGTGGATAGACTCAGTTACAGTGGCAAGAGAGTGGACTCTTGGACAACCTGAAAGACCAGGTTAGGATTGTCATGGGAAAAGAATCGATGTGGTTGCTAAGAGTTTGACAATGATTTAATGGCACATATTCAATCAATCGTAATGGCAAAACTCTGGTTATGCCATGTGATGGAAGAATGGCGAATCATCTTGCATGAGTATCAATCTGCACCTTCATCTGGAATTACACAAAATGGAAATAGAACCAACATTGTGCTAACATGTAGTATTTTGACATTTCAGAATGTGTTTGGTTCTTTTAAAAAAATATGTGAGTTTGTGTGTGTGTGCATATGTGCATGCAGTGTTCATCCACTAGGATTATAAAGGAATTGTTCTTCAGATCATGCTGGAAGCACATTAGGATATTGTTCCTGGCAGATTCCATGACAAAATCTGTATGTGTCTTTTCTGTTAAAACCAATGTGACTTTTTAAAATGTATCTTGCCATTTTCATGCCTTTGACAATAAAAATATCACACACATTAACAGCAACGTGAGCCAATTAGCAGAGAGACTGTCTCTTCTGATGGCTGTGGAGCAACATAATAGGCCAAAGGAATGAAACACAGGCTGGTTATTGGAGAATGATGACAGTGTCCAGATTGCCAATGCTAAACCATGGCCAATATAGATGAGATAGCAGAAAACCCGTACTCCATCTTTGATACTGCTTGTGCAATTTTCTTGTCTTTGGTTAGCTTTACACACATAATAAACATCAACAATCCCAAGCTACTATGGTATATTCAAAGTATAGTGCCACAAGCAGTCCAGGCTTCTAATAAATCTACTTGTATTTAATACATGTTTTTAAAGAATATGTAAGAATCACCGTGGTCTTGTGGCTAAGGAGCTGGCCTAGGACTGGAGAAATCCAGGGTCTAGGCTATCCTAGACCATTTGATCTTAATGGGTATCTTTTGGCCAGTTACAATCTTTGGCAGTGTCGAGTTATCCTAGACACCTTTTCTCCCACCTCAAAGAGTTTTTTCTAGGGAGAAAAAATAGAGACAGACAGATACTAAGTAACGATGAGTGCTAAACAAGACTGGAAATTAGGGGGGGGAAATAGAAGACAGCAATAATTAAATATTTCTATATAATTCTCAAACATAATAAAACAACATATACATGCCAATTAAATCATCAAAATTTGAACACTCTTTTTAAAAAGCCTAACTGGACCCAACTGATTTGCCTCAGTTGCTCTCAGATTCTTAATAAATAAAAAAATAAATATTTTAGAAGGGAACATGGGCAAATTCACATAAAAAAATACAGTCAGTATGCCAAAAGGACAATCCAAAATAAATACAAGGATGCCAATTATTGAAATCCTTTGCTAAAGACACAGATTAAGTGTTCTCTTCATAGTTTTCTCTTTTTTTCCCCCAACAGGTTAGCCTATTTAAGTGATGATGAATCTTTTTTTAAATAAAAATATATATTCCACACTAATAGTATGGGAAGATTGGGCATCTCTTGTAATGTATTATTTAATGGAATAAGAGGAAAATGAAATAAGTATACCTGAACTAGAGGCCTAGTTTACTTAAGTGGACCTATAATTACAATTTTGGAATATTTGCTTAGTTTTATAGTACTTTTTAAACTGTTGTTCATACACAAGAATGTAGGACATGTAGTATCATTGGAACTTAGTAGGAAGTCATAGAAAGCTGCCTGGATAATTCATGAATTTTCATCTATCTTTCCTCAGATTAAAACACTAACAAAATTAGTGGTGGTCAAAATGTTCACACACTTCAGAAATGTTCTACTTCACTTTCACATTCAGGACAGGTTATGTCATCCTAAATGCTTCTGGAAGATGTGCATCTTGCAAAACCTGAACATAATAAGAACTTTCTTTCCAGGGGGGGAAAAGGGGGCATCAAGCAATGCCTTTTGGGAAGCACGCCACTTTATTGCATAAAATGAAAAACAAATGCCAGGGTTGAAAACTGATCTCTCAGAATCCAAAATGCTGTCCTTCCTCTTTGGCAGGGATCCCAGCTGGACCCAGTTTTTCATATAAATAGGGTCTTCTCCACCCCACAAGGTGGTTACTGAAGGAAAGCTCTGTCAGAAGATATGAGAGAGAACAAAAAAGCACAATCTTCCCCATATATGAACCATTCGTCTACAAAAAGCCTGCTGTTCCTCATGTCCACCTTATGCATTTGCTCCAGCCATTCCTCAGTTTCCCGACTGCGTTTCTCTACGTTCCTGGATCCCAGACACCAGACTCACCTCCGATGGGACTATGATGATGAACTTGCCATTATGAGTTTTGAGTTTCAAGCCCAGTCAACTGGATGGGTGGCTTTTGGCTTCACCATTAATAAGGAGATTCCTGGAGCAGACTTTGTGATTGGCGGTGTTCTTCCTGATGGCAACATCTATTTCTCAGTAAGACTAAATCAAGAGTGCCATTTCATTAGGGGCCTGGCTGAGTGCACGTAATTGAGGAGGGGAGAGGGATAATTTGTTGTTTGAAGGTACAAATGAATTTAGAGATGATTGTTTCACATGGCCAGTATGATAGCTGCAGTATCATTTATTAATTGCAGGGCCACATTATATTTTCATTGTTGCTGGCTGGCATAGCAGAAAAAGAATATTTGAGGGAGATGGTTGATTCAGAAATGCAAAATATAAATAAAAAACCCTCTGATGGCTTCTGCAGTTTGGGCTTGCTCAGTTTATGTGGGAAGGCACAGAAAAAAATATTTTTGAGGCATAATTTGTGCTCTAAAAGCTATGCTCCCTAAAACATCAACAAAACAAGGAAGAAAAAAAAATACATCTTTCTTTAAAGGAGATAGAGAAATGTCTACAGTTCATTTTGTCTTGGGGTTTTTTTCCTATTCTGAAACTACTAATTTTACTACTGAATCTTGTGAAATGTCTGGCAAAGTTTCAGAGCCAATTATTCTTTCTTGAGTTCCAGGATGATTTTTTTTCCAAATTACAAGCTAATTTTTACCTTTAAGCCTAGCAACATAGTTGTGTTTTTTAAAGTGTGTATACAAATATACACACACATTTACATCAATGCAACTTAATCCCATATTTAATAACCAGATGCAGTATTTTAGTTCAATTATTCACATATATACCCATTCTCGCATACATACACCTTCCTCCTACCTACCTACGGCAATCCTGCAGCAAGATCAATGAGATATGAATATAATGATTGGCCCAAGGTGTCCAGGGAGGTTCATCCTGGCGACGGGATCTCTTAACTGGATGGCCTCTTATCCAAATGATGGTCTCTTCCTCTATCCATGGCAACATATTTGTGACTTCTTCCTATTTCACTCAGGATTGGCATGGTGTGAACAAGGATACCATCCTGGAGGATGAAAGGCAAGATTATGAGCTGCTGTCATTGACCCAGGATGCAAAGTCCACTACCATGGCCTTTAGGCGACCATACCGGACATGCGATGAACATGACCTAGACATCACTGTAAGCAAAACAATGGGACCTGTTTTTATTTATTTATTTATTTAATTAATTTTTTTATTTTATTTTACTTTATTTTATTTTATTTTTCATCCCACATTTATTATCTTCATAAATAACCCAAAGCAGCAAACATAACTAATATTCCTTCTTCCTCCTCTTTTCAATCCTGTGAAGTAAGTTGGGTTGAGAGAAAGTGACTGGTCCAAAGTCATCAGCCGGCTTTCATGCCTCGGTTGGAACTAGAATTCAGAGTCTCCTGGTTTCTAGTATAATGATAAATAATAGCACAAGCAAGGACATGGAGGCCAAAGACACAAAGAAATAAGCATTTGCTGCAACGAAGTGTGAATTGCCTTCGCTTGTTGCACTTTGAGAAACTAAAATATTTTCCTTCCTTTTAAAACCAAGGAGCATTTCAAGGGTTTGTTTTGTGATTCAGGTGTTAACTCATAAAGGTAATGAGTGTTAGAGCATAATACAAATAACGACAGAAACGTTTTATGCAGTGCTACCAAAATACAATAAAAATTTCAATATAATAATCTTTAGATGTCCATTCAAAGTCTGAAAACACACTTAAAATGAAATATTGGCAGAGGGAAGGCAGCTGTGTTGAGATTCCATCTTGTAAATGCAGATAGTTGTTTTTTGAGATATAAAAGAATATGGATGGATTGTGTCTAACAGGCACCGGTCAAAGTCAAATCACCAAAGCCAATTCACTATAGCCAATTCACCATCACCAACCTGCCACGGCCAACTTGCCACAGTCAACTCACAGCAGGAGAACGCACCATGGCCAACTCACCACATGACAACTCCCTGTGGGACAATATCAAAGAAATGGTGGAATAGAATCATTAAAGAAAGGATGCAAAAGGAGTGAAAAAATGAAATGTGAATGACAAAAATTAAAATACTTTTTAAAATATTTCAAATAATTAAATTGAATTGTTAAATTGTCCCGTGGCGAGTTGGTCCATGGCAAGTTGGCCACAGTGGGTTGGCAGTGGAGAGTTGGTTGTGGTGAGTTGTCCCATCCCATATGCATCTTCACTCCATCTCTTTGCCACTTGTAGGGCAACTAAAAGAGCTCAAACCATGTCCCCACTACTGAACATCTGAGACATGACCACATCCCTCCCAAGCCAAACATACACAGAGTTTCATAGTTGCATTGTTCCACTTCACCCATCTTTTGAGTGCTAGTGCTTAATTTGGGACAATTCCCTATTTCCATACTAGCCCAAAATCTTCTGTTATAACTTTCCTTGTCAGAACTGAAGTGGGTAGAAAGCAGCAAGAATAATTCCCTTCCCCAAGGTAGGTCAAGGACCCTTGAAGTCTTCCACAGACAATAATCCCAACCTCATTGAAGTTGTGAAGAGCTGTTGCTCCTCTCCCAGACTTCTCTTAGGAAAAGGCAAGTCTGGTACAATGGTGATATGTGTTTCTGTTTTCTGCAGAAAAGGTCTTCTAAAGTTCCTAAGGATGAATGGATTTAAGGATCAAAATAGTCCACATTAATTTAAATGTCCTGAGCTGCATTTTCATATTATCTAGCAAGCATTCCATTATGCATATCAAGTATCTCTTGGGCTTGAGATACATAATGGTATAACAAGTGATATACAAAGAAAGAAAGAATTGAGGAATCAGTGTGGGCTTTAGAACAAGCTTTGCAAGGATCAAAAAAATATTAAATATGCAATGGATATCAGCAGAACCTTCAGCTGAATTGGTTAATTCACTAACTAATTAAAAGTTAAACTGATTCTTCAGAGCATTATTAAACAAAGCTGGTTCTTATTCCAAGTTTGGGATGCTGCAAATATTAGAAATTAGAGAAAACCAGAGTGCCTTAATCTGACTCCTTTGGAATTAAAATTGACACTCATTAAATGTTTGTTTCAGAAACTGACCCCTGTTTCAGCAAATCTTCTACCCACAATAGTTCCATTCTTTGCTTGATGACCAATTGCATTAATCTCCACAAAATATCAAGTCTAAAAGTTGTTAGTATATCATCTGAACCAGGGTGGATGTTATTTTCTTTATTAATTCATCATAAATAAAGTTTTGGGAGAAGAAAGCTCACAAAAGAATTTAATCATACAAATTGGTAAAAACATTAGTATGGATTTGTGTTAAGGTAAGAGATTATTGCAATAGGAAACAAAACAAGGTTCAAGACACTGAAGATTAGGAAGAAGAATTATCTCTTTGTGGCTGCCAATAAACTAAATGTTTAGGGATATGATAGGACAGAGGAGACTTTCATTTGTGTCTACACAGGGTGACACACTACGCCTCATGGTTGCATTTGGCACAAATGACACGATCGACTTCTTCAAAGGAAAAATAATCCACAAATCTCTATTCTTGATGTTGGTGACAACTGAAGAGGAACTGAATCAACCCAGTGTCCATCATGAATATGATTTGAAAATAAATGATGTAAGTATCTAAAATTAAAAACTCTTCCCATTCCATAGACTTCAATGGTCCCCAGCAGATTGATATCTTTCATTCATTGGCTCTTCACTCTGGTGACCACATAGAGCAATAAAAATCTCTTTCAAGGTAAGAATACACAGGCCTGAGATATTTACAATATGCCTTGCCTTCCCTTTTCAGTATCCTGTTCCAGAGGAAGAGACCACCTATGCCTGTACCTTTCTCCCTTTACCCATTGTCAAGACAAAACATCATATTTATAAGGTAACTGGAAAATCAAGCAGAGTGCTCTGCTGGTGAGATTGACAATTGTCCCAGTCTGTAAGAGCTTTTCACTTGCCAATATCTTCTTGCTCTGACATTGTCTTTTTTCTGTTCAGTTTGAGCCCATGATAACACCTCGGAATATAACATTAGTGCACCACATCATAGCATATGCCTGTGGCAATGAAAGTGTGCTTCCCAGTGGAGTCAGTGACTGCTATGGAGCTGATCCTGATTTTTCTCTGTGCTCTCAGATAATGGCTGGCTGGGCTGTAGGAGGAGGGGTGAGTGTGTAGATTTTCCAAACCAGATTAAATGGTCCTTATTTCTCATTGAGTGTTTAACCCGCTGTTGTTTGTAAACCTACTATATCTCTGGAACAGTCTTGCATTTTTAAAGATTTTATTTCATAGCAACTTTTGGGAATGAGGGAGGAATTACTCAATATTTTGAATTGTCTAGTCCACTGTGATCGGCATGGTTTCCTTATTGCAATTGTTGCCAAATTAAATCATATCATCTGGGTTTTGACACAAGGGAATGAGGTTTTCTGCCTTTTTATGCAGCTTTTCCTAACTATCTGGGTCAAGATTGTTGCAGTTTGTATGCCTTAAATCTCAACAACATCAAGATCCCAACATCCCAACTGATGCTACTCACTACAATTCTTGTAGTGCAGTGGTTAAAGTGCAGTAGTGCAGGGTAAGAAAATCTGCCCACAACTTGGAGTTTGATCCTGGTGGGGCTCATCCTTCCAAAGTCAATGAAATATTGGCAGCAATGTGAAATTAATGCTTTTACATTGTAAATTGCCAAGAGAGTGCTATAAAGTGCTTTGGGTGGTATATAAGTCTAAGTGTTATTGTTATATTTTCCAGTATCAGTTTCATCAGTTTTATATAGCACTCTTCAAATAACAAAAGGTATTTTTCACCATTACAAGTTCCTAGAGAATCTCTCATCTTATCCTACAATACTAATATTTAAAAGCAAGTCCAACTGAGTCCATTGAGACTTTTCCCCTGATAAATACATCAGTCATTTTGAAGGATTAAATATGTTCTCTCCCATCCAGCAAAAAATGTAGTGCCATGACTGTGAAATGACACTCATTCTGTCTGTCTCTCTCTCTCTCCTTCCATAAATAAGGCCTACATGTTCCCAAATGAAACTGGATTCTCCATAGGGATGCCAATTGATCCCCAATGGGTCCGACTAGAAATTCATTACAGCAATTTTGATTTAATTCCAGGTAAGTAAAAGTGCATGGGAAAAATTAGAGGCACAAATCCAAGACAGAATGGAAAGAAGTACATGTTATCAGGATTGAAAGATTCAAATTCCAGATGAAAAGAAATGAATATCTGTAGGGTATGTTTCCTATATCTGTAAGGGATAGACCAACTGAGCAAGAGAAACAAGACTCTACAAAAGCTCTACAATTTTATTTGAGAAATATGTAATTTCTCAAATGGCAATCTTACCCAAGGTAAGATTGTATTGTGGGGAGGGGGAAGGAGGAGGACTGTTTAAGTGAGAGGAGGTAGCACAATCAGTTCAAAGATGACTAGATAAAACCATGAGAATTTTCTAGAATTTCATCTAATCCAGCCATAATTTCAAAGCAAGGCATAAAAAAGAGTTTCAGTGATGCTTATTCTGGGTCTCTGATACAATACTGAAATGAGTCCATTGGAGTTGGGCAGTTAATAAATTCAGATAAATAAAGGTATGTATCAATGTACAGTTCCTTAATGAATGGAACCCATGGATTTTAGGTGAGTGTTCAAGTGCTGTTTCACTCAATTCTGTTATTTCTTTTTTTTTTTGAGGCTTAATTGATAACTCAGGTGTGAGACTCTTCTATACTTCAGAGCTTCGTCCATATGACATGGGGGTGCTACATACAGGAATTTTAACTTTTCCTGTCCATTTCATCCCCCCTCAAACAGATTCTTTTATGTCTTATGGCTTCTGCAATACCAGTCATTTTCATGAGGTAAGCTTGGCAGCCTTTAACTCATCCCATCACAATCACCTCTAGTAATCTTTATTGCACTCTTAAGTTCAGTTGCTCATTCTTATCAAGCCTACAGTTAATAGGCTTGCTTGCTTGCTTCCTTCTTTCCTTCCTCCCTTCCTCTTTCCTGTTTGTTTGTTTTACCTTCAACTCTGTGTTAACTCATGGTGACATCTTGGAGTAGTCCCTGCTGTTTTCTTGGCAAAATTTCAAAACTGGTTCATCATGTCCATCTTGTTAGGGCTGAGAATGACTGGCTCAAAGTCATTGAGCTGGTTTGTGCCTAATGCTGAACTAAAACTAATGTTTTCCGCACCAGCACCTTAAACATTACGCCAAATTGGCTCTCAATATTAGGCCACCTAAAACATTCCACAAGAGTCGCTCCTAAGCCTCTTGTCAGAAAACCAGTCTGAGGAAACTGACCATCTGAGCAACGAAGTGGCGGAGAGATAAAACTCCTTGAAAGAATTGGTAAAAGGGATATGTGTAATCCAAGTGTGTTCAGCAGATGAGGTGGGAAGATTTGATGTTGTCTTGGGTCAGTGTGATTCTGCTGGTTCCTAATTTGTTCCTAAGCAAAAGCTACTGGGACTGCTTATTGCTTGCTCTCACCATGGAAACATTGGAAAGAGATGGGAGAGTGAACACTTTTCCAAATGATAGGAAAGTAAAGCTGTTTCTTCTTCCTGTTTCCATCCACAGTCCCTAAGGCTATGCATAAGTTTTAAAAGAGATCAAGCCACTATTCTTGTGTCTCCTATAAAACATCAAGGTTTGGCCCTTCAAGATAAAGTAGATGCAAAGATAAAAATGTCATCTTATAATTCTGTTGACTAATAACAGAACTGAAGGATGGAGAGGAACACATGAGTAGGGAAGTTTCCTCCTCCTGCTGTTCAAATTAAATTTCACCTCCTTCAAAGCTGTGTTTCATCCCAGATCCAGTCTAAAACTAGTTAATCTCTTTTCTTTTCCAGATCAATGGGAGTCCAGTGCAAGATATGCATATCTTTGGTTATTTACTCCATACCCACCTAGCTGGAAGGGGAGTGAGAGGTGTCCAATACCGGTAAGCAAACAACTTTCTAGGCCAGATGTAACAGCAAACACAATCCCCATCCCTCAACTAAAAATAATATGGGAATGACTTAAAAGCAAAAACTGAAGAACTCTCATTTTCCATCTTTATGGCTGAGAGAGCAGTACATTTCTTGACAGTAAGCCAGTAGTCTTGGCAAGTATAAACACAAAAACCAAAATAGAAAGAGTCTTTATAAAAGCACTATTGTCCACATAACTATAATGTTCTTGGCTGTGGTCAAACGTAGGAAAGAAAAAGTGAGCATGGGATCTAGCACCCAAGCCACCAAACGGGGCATGTTCACACAACCAATCAAAGAAAGCAGTTGTAAAGGTACAGGTTGCAGGTTGAGCGTTTCCTTGACCTGATCAGTCAAGAGTTGCTTCGTTGGTAGCTGCCCTGTGCCTTTATTCCTTTAACCTACCTTAACCTCATTCTTTAAAACCAAGATGAGGCCCTGATAGTAACTCTCTCACTGTTTCTGATCCAGAAACATTTGCCACCAATTTTCCCTTAAAAACTAGCTGGGATTCCTTGGCCTCATTCAGGTCCTACTCCTGCAGACATTAAATCTCTTTTTCCCTCAACAGAGGACTGTGGGGATACCATCCTGACACTGACCCATGCCCCAGAGAGCTCACCATGCCTTCTGGAACAGCCCAGATTACACCAAAGAGAACAGCCAATATCCTAACAAGAGAGGCTTTGTACTATATGCTGATGGAGCCAAGGCTAATGTGAAGATACAGCCATAAAATTCATTTCCCTAGCCCTATGAAGAAACTGATGCATTGAAATTTCAGCTGCAGTGACCATGGAAACATTTGTCTGGGAATTATTAGGTCACAGCTAACCTTCACCCCAAACAGAACCCTCTCTGCAACATGAACATTGTTCTGTCTCACTGATATTGTCTCTATCTACAGGAATGGAAAACAGTTGAGGATCATCTGTGAAGACAATCAATATGATTTCAATCTTCAGGAAACAAGAGACTTGAAGAAGCCTATTATTCTCAAACCAGTATGTCATTCTAAGATATCTGTTGAGTTTGAGTTAGGCAATAAGCCCCTTATTATGGAGACCCCATATTCTTTCAGATTTGTCATGAAGTCAACTGCTTTGTTCACAGGGAGATGAATTCCTGGTGGAGTGCCACTATCAAAGTACAGGTCGGACAGAGACAATCTTTGTAAGTCTTCTCTGAATACTTAGGGTAGACAGAGTGGTGGATAGACAGTTTTTGAAAATAAAATATTGCTTTTCATTTTTTTTTCTTTCTCTCAGGGAGGCCCAAGTACCCTGAATGAAATGTGCCTAATATTCCTTTTCTACTATCCTCGCAACAACATCTCCAACTGCATAGGACTCCCAGACATTCAATATGTTGCCAATCAGCTTGGCCAAGAGGCAAATGAGTGAGTGCTTCTGGCTAGTTCCAAGGAACAAAGTTGCTTAGATGGCACAGTTGGAGAATGTGTAAGGAATGGCTTGCTACCAAAGCATCACAATGTCACAAAGTACCCTGGGCAAGTTGTCCCCACTCCACTTATGGAATGCAGAATCCTCCAGTTTCTCTGATGCTTAATAGGACAATGGGATGCCAGCAGAGAAACCAATCTGCACAGATCTGGAAGGGAAGTATTCTAAGGGAACATGTGTGGTTTGTGCAAATGATATATATCAATACAGGTGAATCTCTGTATAGCAAGAATATAAAACCTGTATCATCAAGGTGGAGATATCAACTTGAACTATATTTAGCTAATTTAATCCAATTAAATCCAATTAAGTCAAGTGTTTGTCCTATCCCCTGCCCAATTTTGTGTGTGTGTCCCCCCAGCATACTTTTCAATGTTTTGCAAAGGGTCTCCTTTAACTCACACATAGCACCAGATGCAACTTTGAGATTGAAAAACTTGTCCAGTACTGCTATGGGGTAAAAATAAGCATTCCAAATGTTCTGGTTGTAATTTGAATGGAGTCTGGCAGTAGGCTGAGCTGGAGACTGTATTTAATTACACACTCATTATTCCTAACCATTAGCCAGGTCATTATCATCCTCTATTAGTTGCCTGTTTTCACCCAACATTCGCTTTTGTGGATGCAGCTCCTTCTGTCTCCATGTCTCATCTTGGTGTCTGTAGACAACTCCTTGTTTTGTGATTTCACCCTGCAGTGCAACAGAAGGAATGATGGCCATCAACTCTGTACAATGGGACAATGAAACTGTCAAGAAAGCAGAGAAAGCATGCAAGGAAGCACCTCAGATTGTTAGCATAAAAACTATTGACGTAAGTAGGCTTTAAATACTGGATGAAATTACAATTGTTGAACTGGAAATGAAATGGGACAACTTGCCACAGTCAACTCACCACAGTCAACTCATCACAGCCAATTCACCATGGGACAACTCGCCACAGGACAAGTCAACAATTTGATTTAATTGTTTAAAATAGTTTTAAAAGTAATTTTGATTTTTGCCATTCTCATTTCATTTTGTGCGTCCTTTTGCACCTTTCCTTTAATGATTTTATTCCATCATTTCTTTGATATTAGTGTAACACTTATTCCGTAGTGAGTTGTCTTGCAGCAAGTTGACAATGAAAAGTTGGTCATGGTGAGTTGTCATAGACCCAACTGGAAAAGCTAGAAATGGAACAATAGAGATCTAGTCTTGGATCTCCATGAGGTTTATACCTTCCAATCTCTCTTTATTCTGGACATGGTATGAAGAATAGCAATAAATTAGGCAGCATCTTTCCAAATTTTATGCAACTGAAGCTGCTATATTGTCAGTTTCAACTCCCACCAAAGAGATCACAGACAAAGGCTACCTGTAGCTCAAAACAAAAATAGACCATAAGCATTTATGGGCTTCTTTTTCCCATTCCTTTTCATCCCAGTTGGTCCTTCATCCATTTTCCTCTTTGGATAGTCTTCTACACTTGACTTTTTTCAATTGTAAATAGCTAAATCAATGACATGTATGACCTTCTCCTTCCAAGTCTTCTTTTGATTTTGTTGGGTTCCAACCCATTTTCAACCCATTTTTAGAAATATATTCTTCTTAGTTCACCTCCTTGGAAAATTTATTTTATACAAAGATGGTTATCTGCCAGAAAATTTATAAATATTTAGATAAGACATCACACTCTGTACATTTCCAGCATCACATTTCCCTAAAAATAAAAAACTGGAATAAGCAGAGTATTGAAATAATCCCTCCTGCTAGTAGTTTTTATTTTAACATTTAAATTAGGTCTGTCTATTCTAATTTCGGCAAGAAAAAAATAATGATCTTGTCTTGCCCAAAGTCTGGGGTCTTTAACTAGAGGTCCTTTGACTAGAATGAAAAATATATATTTTACTTTCACTGATCTCTAATTGAAATTTAGCTTGTCTTGTAGGTTTAGATTTAACAAACCACAAGCCTATATATTACTATTATTTTTTATTTTTTAAATAATTTGATAACTATATTTTAACATGATGGGTTCCCTTTCTAACAAAATATATTTATATTGTTATAACAAATAATATACATGTACATGTACACATACATATACATAATGTAATATAACAATATATATGTGTTTTATTATAAACTAGTTTTATGGACTTAAATACATTCTTCTGACCCAAGCATTGTAGGTTTCTTGAAGCTCTCAAAGAATCCATGGCTTAAGAATCCTTTCCTTAAGAAGATGGGCAAGGCCCAACAAGTAGATATTGTCTATCTTGAACAATTTCCTTCTTTACTTGTAGGAGGTGATAGCAAATGAAACTGGTTTCATTCGTGATATTGAAGTTCCTGAACCATCACCCTGCAAGTTGAGTCCAAGAGACATGACTACAACACCTCAACCACAAGGGCACACCAAGTACAAAGCAATTCCAGATGTGGCTTCCAAAGCTGTTGGCACCTCTTAGCCTGCTGTTCATAGGTTTGGGGTTTGTTTGGCTTCTCATCTCCCCACCCCCACCCCTGGTATGAGTTATGAGCTACCCTTGCCAGTTTGTAGTTCCAAGCCCAGTTGTGGAACTGCTGTTGTCCTTTACTTTTCTCTGTGGCTGGATGGCTGGGGGTCTACGCCCAACCATTTTTTTATTGCTGAAACAAGCCAGGCAGCACTGGGGAGAGGTCCAAATATATCACCTGGAAGTCAGAGAGGACCTATTCTTCTTTCCAATTTCAAGCCAATTCTGCCATATAGTTATACTCTGGGAAGAAATGGGGCATCAGTCATGGGGTAAGCAGAGAATAAGCACCCAGGCAGATATGGGCAACCAGTAAATTTTATAGCAGACTTCCTCATCCTGCTATCCTCCAAATATATCCTCTGGATTGGAATTCCCAGATTTCCCAGCCAGCATAGTCAAATTACTTGCTACTGGAAGGTTTGAATATATAGAAGACACCTGGATAAAAAAGGAAAATCTTAAGTATTCGCTTGTGTTCGATCATGTGCCTTACACTGATTGTCAAGGAAGGCAAGCAAGAAGATGATCTTATGGTCTTATTGATCTAATGGTCTTATTGGAAGACCATTAGAAAGGAGTTTGAGGTAACCCACAGTAATAATATCCACAGCTGAAGCAAGAAACAATATGCTCAAGTAAGTGGAGCAATTAAGTTGGCCCTTGATTTCAGTACAAATGAATTCATACATCAATCCAACACATCGTATATTTAAGTATATTAAAATGGAGAAAATGGTTGATAGAAAGGCAATAGAACGTTGAATCTGATAAAAATAGAACAGTTTTGGGTGTTTTGATATGTGAAACAAAAGATTGGATTTGCCACTTACTCTATTATTAGCAACTCAATTTTATTTTGAAGGTTCCACTAGAATAAAAAGTTGGAACAAACATATAATAAAAATAATATCTACAGTACTTAGTATGTTAAAAACAAAAACATTTTTCCAAATTCTTTACAATACGATTGAAATGACACCAGAGCATTTCTACTTTTTCTTAGAATAGCCAACATCCAATATATTAACAGTTGAAATGTTCAGATCTTTAATGATAATTTCTCTGTAAATGTGATTAAAATAAGATTTACTTTCATATTTTATATAATTTTTATCATTCAAAAATTATAATATATTGGGATTTTTTAAAATAGAGATATATTTGGTATGAATATGATGATTAAAAATACAGATACCTGATTATGACAATCAAACATAAATTTTTATCTGATTGGTGCAAATGTTTCTGTCTTCTTTAGTATACAGTACTTGCAAGTTGCCTTCCAAACCATTAGTTTGGAGGCAGAATCACTAGGGGGCAGACTAGGTCTGTGCTCCTTTGATAAAAATTAATTGTTGGTTGAACCTTAAAGCTATCAGTCCCAGGGCTGTTGAGAGGATTATTAAGTGCTGGAGCAAGACTAATATGGGCCCTCTCACCTACACATTAAGTTAACATCTCCCCTCCCCTCTCCCTCCCAACTACCCTGTGAATTTCGTGTTCCTCCCTTTACCGATGTAACTCCTAACCAACTGAGAGGCTCGTTAAAAAGGGTGGGGGGGCTGCCAGGGTAGCAAAGCAGATTGGGAAGCATGGGGGGATGGGGTGAGGACAAAGTACAGAGAAGCGGCATTGGAGTCTGTGCAGCCCACATGTAGATGGTTTTTTTTCCGACTGGGAAAAGAATGGTTCACTCTAGTCCCGTGATGGTGAACCTATGGCACGTGTGNTTTCGGCTTGTTTGAGGCCTTTTTCGGCCTGCCAGAGGCTTGAGGGAAGCCTCTGCAGCCCCAAAAATAGGCCTGTTTCTTCACTTCCAGTATTTCCGGAAATGCAGGAAGTGACAAAACTTCCCTCAAGCCTCTGGCAGGCCAAAAAAGGCCTCAAATGGACCAAAAAGCAGCTGGGAGGCGTATTGCAGGTAAGGGGGTGGCGGGGGGGATTGCACATGCATGCGCAGGGGGCGGGAAAGCCACTTACATTGCCTTCTGGGTCCTGGCATGCAAGCACACGAGCGTGCGAGCGCGAGCACAATTTTTGGCACAGGAGCCCCAAAAGGTTAGCCACCACTGCTCTAGTCTATAAGAATGAAAGAAAAGTGACGCTTCCTTCGCCCCCCGCCCTTCTCCTCCAGTTTATCCTCCTGCGTTTTAAAGCCACCTCTTGCCAGTTACCCTTTGGCACAGCTGGCATGCACAGATCCTTCGACTAAGCTAACAGTGGCGCCTCCTTCCTTTTGGCATGAAGGATTTCAACAGGATGAGAAATGGAAGTTCATTCTTCAAGAACTGGGGAGAAGGGGAGAAAGAGAGAGGTGAAGGTGGAAGGCGGGGCAATCATTGCTGCCGCTGCTGAGCAGGAAGGACATGCCTTCCTTCCTTGCCGTTTGCCCTCCAATGAGTTGATTTGATCCAGCCTTGGAGTGTTTTGCTGCAAGCCACCCTCACCGTTCCCCACCCCCCCTCCCGGGTGCGTCCAGGTGTCAGCATTCCAGCAACCCTCCATTCCAATCAATAACTCCGAGACAGACATATCTCAAAGGTACCTTTATTTGAATAGTAACTGGCACATCTGTGGAATCCCAAAACTGAAAGTTCCAGGCTTCCTTGCAAAAGTCAAGACTACAAATCCATCCCCCCTTAGCCATCACATCACATGGTCCAATCACCAGCCGTCCTAAAGTAAGATTCCCGTTTCATTATGCGCCACACTCAGTGACCTTGAACCAAACAAAAGAATTTTATTTTGTCTAACTAGATATACTCAAATGAATTCCTCCCTCCCACTT
>AZIM01007861.1:13575-25043 GCA_000516915.1 Ophiophagus hannah | reverse complement strand
AAATAAATAAATAAATAAATAAACTTTTGATTGATAGTTTCATACCTCTTCTGTAGTGTTCTGCTTACAAGGCAAAATACAAGTTTGAGGCCACATTTGTGCAAAGCTTGACGTAAAGAGCCAAAGTACAGTACACACAAGCAGATACTGTTCTATTTATCTTCCACCAGGGTGTGGTTTGCTGAGTTGTAAAAGAGCCACTCAAAGAGCATTCACTTCCACCAAGAAAACCCTTGCACGTAGCTTCTATGTCAAATGCGGTGGGGAAGGAAAAGTGGTTTTAACCATCCCACTACATCAAGCTGGATAAATAGGGAATTGATTAAACACTTAAAAATGTCCATTTTAAAAATATGAATAGGAAATAAAGAATTGCCAAGAAAGATTATTTCACACTTTGATACCCTCTTGGATTGATTTTGGCAGTAGTCCATCATTCAGATACAGTGGCAATGGCTGTTTGAAGGAAAATAGGCTGATAGCAGAGTTAGAATATGCCAGTGATCAATGGCCCAACTTAGAATTCACAGTTTGCTACTCCCCATATCTTTTTATTACCAATGCTTTATATATACTCTTAAAATTTACAAATGTAAATTTATGCTGAATAGCAATTCATTCTTACATACAGATATTTATTTATTATGTATAACCCCCTAGCCAGTGTCAGAATAAGAGTGAAAACTTCACTTAAACACCAGTAAGAATGATTTCAACTATCTCAGCCATGAGCTGAGGGCTAGTTAAAGGCAACATGGTGAATACATAGCAGGAGAAAAGATTGCCATAATATATTTGTGCTGTAATGGGGTATACAGTGGAAAAGCCTTATGACAGATGTATTTATCTTCTTTGCTGCTTCCCAAATGCTTCTGCAGAACACAGAATACTCGGTTACGTTGGCATTTGTTCTGATTTATCAGAGTTATATACAATGCATTTTTTTCTCCCATAATAGGTTTGGATCACCGCCTCTCCATTCCCATTCTCCAGTTTGGACTTCGTTCAGCTTCTCCTCCTTTATATGGAAATATCCCTGTGTCCTACATTTTAATGCTAATTCAGGGCAAATTCAATAATGGAAAAGATATATGGTTTCATTGGGTTCCTATGCAGAGACAGAAAGCTGACTTCAGAAAATGTACCATCCTATTTATGTGATAATATTCAAATGCCACCTGTTCCTGGTATCCAACCTGGTATCCAACTTAGAATCTTGCAACTTACTGTACAATTCGCCTTAATAATTAAAAACAATTTAACCCAGTCCTTAGCCCCAAGAGAACAATGTTTGCAAGAATTGAAAAAATTCCAAGATAATAATAGAGAAAGTGAAATTTAAGGAGGCACAACAAGTAACACAAAGAGAGAGCAATCTTGTCATGTTTTTACATTGTCTTCAAATGTTCTTATGCTTTTCGGTAAGAAGGGAAGCTACTTTTAAAAGTAGCTTCCCTTCTTACCGAATGAATTCTAGGCTTCTATTCTTAGATGATCATAAAATATGTACATAATATATGTGTATGTAGTATATAATATGCAAAATTGGACTTAAGTTTGTGAACTATTTCAATTTTCAATATTGCATAAATATGACCTAAAGAGGGATTCTCCACGTAAGTGCTGACATTAGTTAAACAGAACTGAATTAAATAAATACCTGCTTTTTTATTGAGGAAAATGATCCATTTCACTAGCTATTTTGGAAGGGACGCATACATTATTTTAACCAGACGTATTGATCTACTTAATATGCAAAAAAGGACACAACCTAGAATGTCTCTATCCTATCCTATCCTATCCTATCCTATCCTATCCTATCCTATTCATTCATTTTCTTCTTTTTAATTTTTTTTGTTTTAAAACAATTACAGAAAAAAGGAACAAAACACATACGTAGTTATGACAGACATGCATACACTGTCAAAAAAAATATTTTTTTAAAAAAAAGTTGAAAGGAGAAACAGATAAACAATAAAAAATAAATAATTAACATTCTATAATTATTTATTTAATACACTATTATGTCTTTCTCCTTTCATCTTTCCCTCATGTAAGCTTCATTCAAGGCTATATGTTGTCCCTGAATAGTCGGAAAGCAATGAAAAAGGAAAATAAAGGCATAAAGAATAAATAAATAATGTCCCACATTCCTCAAAATCACATGGAATTTGCTATATCCATTGCAATCAATTCATCCCACCTTGACTCTAGATTAGATTAGATTAGAATATGATATAAGGGGAAAGTAGATTGCATACAAATGGAGCTGTTCTACATTACACATCACAAGAAAATTTCTTCAGATGTATTTTATTAATTACTGTTATTATTCATTCTAAACACTTCCATTTCATCTTATGCCAATCTGGAATCACAGGAGATGTTGGCTCACAACAGTATTTTCCAAACTCATGAATACTATAATTCAAACTGGCTGAAATTTTCTTCCAAAAGTATTCACACGCAAAACCTCCATTATTGTAATGGCATTGGATTGCAGTATTATTTTGAGTTATATTCCAGAACTGATTTTAGGTAAATCAAATTGTGAGCTGCTTTTCAAGCACCATTCTTTCTTAGACTTGATGCTAAATTTAACAAGTGAACACTGAGGGGAACAATAGGGGAAGAAATGGATCTGTGGGGTTTTTGATGCTCCCTGAGCTTAGTAGTTTGTTTGAGATGTTTCATTACTTGATCTTGGAACATCCTTAGTGCCAGTGAGTGTGGAGTTTTCCCTTTGTTTATGTATAATGCAATTTGGTTGCTTTTGACTTCAGGTATTGTGTGAGGCTTTTTTTAATGACATAGTTTTAAAAAGTTATGATTCAGTATTTGGAATGTAGCCAATTAAGTGATAGGATTAAAATGGTGAATCAGGCAGTACTTTGAAAACTATTTATTTAAAATATTTGTATGTTATCCAACTTAACTAAAGTGACTCTGAGTGACTTACTTTAATAGAACCAAATAAAAAGAATAAATAAAAGCACAATAGAGAAATAAACAAAAGAATAAACAAACCTACAATGCAGAAACCAATTAAGAATACCAAAATGATGGTCCAAACAGAAAAGATATCATCATGTATTTGTGATTCCAGCACATCCTGACCAAACATTTTAGGAGAAAAGCCAATTCCTCATAGCTTTTCTAAAGGCCAGAAGGGTCAGTGCCAACCATAGGTCAGGACAAAAGTCAATCCATAAAGTAGAGATCACTACCTTGAAGTTGCATCTCCTGGGTCCCACAAAGTGGCATTGTTTAATTGGATAGATCTGGAGTGCATCCTTTCTAAGAGTGTTTGGCTCAGCCATATAACCTAGAAAGAAGCAGCAATAAGTTGTGAGTCTGGTAGATAAATGACTGGAGAAAAAACATAAGCATTCATGTGGATAATTGCTTTTAAGTGATTACAACTACCATGATTTTAATTCAAACAATTAAATGGATAGCTAAAAGAGCATTAAAAGTGTGTATTTGTTGATCAGTTCCAATGATCTCACCTGATCAATAACCTGAAGAAATTTGCTTAATATCATAACAGTAGGACATGATCTTAAGTGTGATCTGTTTGATCACAATACCAATGTCTGCTTTAACAGACAAAAACCTCAGAACTGAAACTTGTCACCTATACTGCTTTCCAACATTATTTAAAGAGAAAATATTTCTGTTTGTTTTTTTGCAGATAAAGAATACAATGGAAATGGCCACAATTGTGCAAAAAAAATTTTTATCAAAATGTTTCTTCCAGAAAATATTTGCTTAATAACAATCTGCTGAATGTTTACTAGTGGCAAATGCAACTGAATAAATTAAATCTTATGAGTAAGCACAGCTACAATTGTGAAATTAACAATTAAACATTGCAGCTAAAGATTTTATATCAGATCATCTTCCTAATCTGAAGGATCATGCCTAAATTTTTAAGCAGTGAAAGAATAATTTTGCAGGGAAAAATAACCTTTAAAAGATGCAATTTGCATCTTTTAATGTTATCCCATAACATTAAATCAAAAGAAAGTTTGGTGGAAAACAAACAAAATAGAAAGAACTGTAGGGAGGGAGTGTTGCATTGTTTTAGAGGGTGGACTTTGCTCTTTTCATCTCCTGAACTCAAACTGTTCTTTCAACACAACAGTAAGTTTTCCAGATTCTTTTGTTCTACAAAGATAGCTCATAAAAAGATGCATTGAAGTTCCTTGGAAGGAAAATCCCTGACCCACTAAACAATCATGGGTAGGAGAGGAAAAGTGTGAACAACCATTCCCTATTTAATGTGAACTGAGGCACTTCAAAGCTTCACAGAAACCTCTTTCACAGCACTGCTCTAAAAGAATTCCTGTTTCACCTCCTGTGTTTATCTAGGGTGGTGCTCTGGTCTTTCAAAACCATGCTGAAAACCCCAGATTTGCCCCCACCCTTTTGCTTTATATGCAGCTCTTCATTGCCCAATCCTTTCTTCTTTGAAACAGTTCTATCCTATCAGAGCAATTTGAAAACTGTTTTCTTCTCTACTCTTGGTATGCTATAAAGCAAATGATTAGCCACTATATTTATCACTGTTTCAAGCTGTCATTAGAATGGCCTTTGAGAAACATAAATGACTTTTGAAAGCATGAAAGAGACAAACTACTGCTTTGTTTGGATTCAACACAAAACATTGGTTAAGGCTAACATGGCTCTTACAAACAATAATCTTGACCTCCTTCTCTACTCTGCATCTTATAGGCTAGCTTCATGCAATACTGTCACATTTCTTCCTATTTTCTCAAGTATGATTTACTGAATAAACCACAATTTGCTAGGTTCACATAACACAGGCAAATCTAAGCAAAGCACTTTATGGCTTAATGTGATATGAAGTTGGGCATATTGTTTCTAGTTCTAGTTGTTCTTAAAATCAGGAATAGTAATAAACCAAAACTGCAAAAATCTGTGCAAAATAGGAAGTCTACTACTGATTTTTTTTTACTTTTATTCCCCCCAACTCTCCAACTTGTAAATTATATATGTCACACTTGCCTTTCACACTTTCATTGCAGCTTTGCAAGCAAATAACTCTGCACTATGACATTATCACAAACATTTTGTTCCATGTCCTTTTTTGCACTCCTGCACATGCTTATGGATGTCTGTAATTTCAAAGGGAAAATACTTTAAAGCAATATGTTGATGAAAATTAGGGAGATTTAAATCCATGGAAGGGATTTGGCTATGGAAATTGTTTGAATAACTACTACTCTATATCTTTTGATCAACTTTGCTGTAATTTTGATGATCAGATAATGGGAGATGCTCATGGGAGATGTAAGAAAATGTGGGGTATGATTCCAGTGAATAAGTTAACAGTAAACTATATGTAGCAAATGGCACAATTATCTTGTTGGGTTCAGAAGCTATTCCTATGAAGAAGAATTTCTGGAAAATTACACACATGCAAAAATCCCAAATAAGTCAGTGAGAAACAATTTATACGTTCATGGAGTCACCAGGAATCAAAATTGATTTAAAGGAGACTTTATTTTTATTTCTAACCTACTTCCTAAGGATGTTGTAGGCTAAAGCCCTAACAGAAATGCAAAACTACACTTCATAAAATCACTGATAGTAAAATTCTTACCATATAATTGGGATCTGAAGCCAGAACCCCATAGCATCAGAGGTAGGAGCAGCATAATTGTCATTGCAGCAATTCTGAGTAGCAATTCATGGTGTTGCTATGAGTTTTAATAGAACTCTGAAATTAAGATAATGCCAAAACATAAGCTCTTGATGTAAGTAATATTTCTGGAGTTAGCCAATTTCCCTTACCTAATGAAAATCACTGGGAAGAAATTAGTTTCTATTTAAGATTGAATGGAACAATTCAAAATATGTTAGAGGGATGTTGTAAGAATTATGAAGCAATGTATATAATTCATATAGATTTAAATATTAAATATATGTTTATAGTTAATATTAGTATTACAACAACAACAACAACAATAATAATAATAGTATTTTCCTCTCTTTTTAAAGCAGCCACAGTGCTTTTTATCATCTGTGGTGCAGAGAGATGGTGCTCTTGGTAAAGATGTTTTTAATCATTTACATTTGATATTGCCCAGCTCTTTGGCCTAAATCAAGGGTGAAACTCACATTGTCACAGCAACATTACATGATGTATCAGGACTTTTTTCCTCTTTGCTAAATTGACCATGGGCATGGCCAGTATGTGACGCATCTGACCCGTGGGCAGGAATTTGACACCCCTGTTCTAAATGATGTATTCTCTATACAAGTTAGTATTCTATTTGGTGTTTGAGTTATAGACAACCATTGTCATTTTCACTAGGTTACCAGCACCATATAACTTATTATACACCAAAACAATGCTTTACTCCCCAAAATTATGCCTTACCCAGCATATTAGTGTTAAAAATAAATTTTAGCACTGTGCCAAATTCTGATATCCAAAGTCTCAGCAGTCCCAGGTCTGAGAATCTTAATGAATTTCAGGAAGCAATGCTATTAACATAACTGGGCATTCTCTCTATTAACAGAATAAACAGAGTTGGAAGGGACCATGGAGGTTTTCTAGTCCAATCCCCTGCAAGTGGCTGTCCAGTATCTTCTTAAAAGCCTCCAGTGAAAACCCACAATTTCTGAAGGCAAGCCATTTCAGTGGTTAATTGTTCTCGCTGCTAGGAAATATCTTCTTAGTTCTAGGTTACTTCTCTCCTTGATTAATTTCCATCCATTGTTTCTTCTCTTGCCTTCTGGTACTTTGGAAAATAGACCTCTAGTTCTTTGTGGCAGCCCCTCACATATTGGAGGGGCTATCTTATCACCCCTAGTACTTCTTTTTACTACACTAGACATATCCAGTTCCTGTGACTGTTCTTCATATGTTTAGCCTCTGACTTCCTATTCATCTTAGTCGTTCATTTCTGCAATTTTTCTAGAGTATCAACAAAGTTTTATAATATGGTGACCAAAATTGCATGCAGTATTCTTACTAAGACAGTTCATTAATCTATGCCAAAGCTTATAAAACCCTGTATGTACACATATAGATAGTGGCTGTTTTAAGGTTGGGTACTTAAATACGATGGTCACAAACCCCTCCCCCTCTCTCTTACACACACACTATTAATAAGAGTCCATTTTCACATCAACTTTTCTAATGCAACAACTTGCAACAGTTTGGGTGATTGTTGCTCCTGTTTGTTGCAACTCAATCTGATACCCTTTACTGTATTCCCAGAATTTCCAATAGATTGGGAAAGGCTAATTTGGTAGGCTAATGCAGGACAATCATAATATATGAAATACAAGATTTCTATTGATGAAACAAACAGATCTGTCCATTGTGATTGAACAGAGTTCAGGATTTGGGCTTTGAAATGAAAATATTAAAATAAGGGGCAGCATTTACTTCCATAATCCTGTACTTCCATAAAATTGGTTATTAAGATATTGAACAATGAACAGAGCCCTGGATGCAGGTCACTAGGTAATTTGGGGACAGTTCTTTTCAAGGGTTTTGTTGTTTAGGATCAAATGAGAAGCAATATTTCCCATCCTTTGTGCTATGTTGATCTTGCAAAAAAAGGGGCTATAAATAGGATATATGGATACAAAATAAAATAAATAAGCATCTTTGACTGATTACGGCTAAAGTAATGTTATAGAAGGTGTTATGGAATTAGAAATCTCGAATGTGCCAGTTTGTCAGTTTGTTCATTCATTAGTTCCTTGAAATGTAACACAATGATATAAATTGTTCCAATATTCCCAGATGTCTCTTGACTGTCTTGTTATTTTTGTTGTTTCATAGCCTGAAGCCAATTCTGGTCTATAACTGTGTCAAACTCTCTACATAAAAATATTTCTTTCCCATACCAGAGATTGATTTTAAAACAGGTATTTCTTCTTTTTAAAGGCCAGTCACTCTCTCTCAGCCCAATTCATCTCCAAGAGTTGGTTGTTGGAAGAGAAAGTTGTGTTTTACTACCTTGAGTTGTTTGTCAAAATAATGAAGGCAGAAATAAACAAACAAACAAACAAAAAACCAAACAAATATAAAAATATAAATAAATGGATCTATCCAAATAAATGATGTATCAATTCATGTACAAGGGCTATAAATGATGTATCAATTCATGTACAAGGGCTATGGACACTATTGGTCATTTTAAAGCCACTTTCCTTTAATATATAGGACTTTCAGACATGTAGAAATTAACCATTGCAATACTTGTCAATGGTCTTGCTACAGTAGTAGAGAATTCTGGGAGTTGATGTGCACATATCTGGAAGTTGTCCTAGTTAAGGAAGGCTGTAATGATGCCTTCAATAGATTACTGAAGAAGAGTGCCTTCATCCAATCTTGTTCACACTTTAAGAATTTTTGTCTTCCTTTGAGAGTTGCCAATTTGATCAAAATAAAAGTAATGGGCCTTGGGGTTATGACTACAGGCTCATGAAATAGCTTGCCTTTTGAAATTTGCAAGGCACCATTACTATCAGCTTTTAAAATAGTGCTAAAAATCTATTTTAATTGCTCAAAATTTCTCATGATCAAACCATATGGCTCGACTTAGGCTCCAGTTGGAATTGTGGAAACATGAAAAATAACAAGGGCTTCTCAAATATTATCTATTTCAAACTAAGAAGAGAGGGATTGTTTCAGATTGAAAACTGAAAATTTAAGGAGTATTAATAAAAAAGGCAGTTTTGGCCACTTCACCCATTTTATATCATCAATTTTTCACTTGCATATTTTTAAAGCAGGTTTCTCCAAACTGGTGCTCTTCAGAACTTTTGAAATACAACTCCAATCATGCTGACCTTGAATTGAAGAAAACTCCCTAATGTGGAAACTTGCAGGCTATGTAAAAAAAAAAACACTATTATATATTCAGAACAATGTGAGATCCATAGGACTTTGCCAGTTTTGGAACAAAGGACGTTCCACAAGCTAATAAAAAAGTACTGATCATTCAATAATGATCTAGTCTTCTGATAGTGGCCTTAATTGTGGAAAAATATATAAATTGCTCATAAACACGAAAATAGTTGCTGATTTGTGAGCATATTAAATACCCATTAAAAAGTATAGACGTAAAAGTGATTTTAAAATAGCAATGACTTCCTAAATTACTCCCATGGTAAGCAGATTATATATGCTGACTCAGATAAAGTGACTAGGGAAAGGATATTGGCAATCTAAGTAATATTAATCTTGTACTGTGTTGTGGGTACTGTTCTAGGAGCCAATTCTTTATAGCTATCTAAAAGTCTAAAAGAGTGTGGGGACTTGCTAGATCCCAGAGGGCCAAGGCTTCTATGCAGTGGTGGGATTCAAAAATTTTTACTACCGGTTCTGCGGATATGGCTGGTGGGTGTGGCTTGGTGGTCTTGTGACTGGCTGGATGGGCATGTGACTGGGTGGGCATGGCCAACTCAATGTTACTCACATCAGAAGCACCTCACCTGGTCTCTCCTCACCCCTCCCCCTCCCAGCCACTCCTTGCCTCGTCTTACATGTTATGGCGAGAGAGGAAGCTTTTTCAAAGTCATCTTCCCCTTGATACTAGCCAATAAGATGTGATTTTGCTAACAGAAGACCTGATGTGCATTTCCAATTACTGTTTATCACCATTCTCTTGGTAAGACTGAGTGGAGAGATTTATAAAGAATAACAAAGTTCTAAGGGACCTTGGACAGTTTCTAGTCCAACCCCTGCTGAAGCATGAGACCCTATTCTATTATGGACAAATGTCTTCTTAAAAACCTCAAGTGATGGTATACCCACAATTTATGAAGGTATCCTATTTCTCTGATTAATTGTTCTCACTGTCAGGAAATTTTTTCTTATTTCTAGGTTGGATCTGTTTGATAAGTTTCCATGTCACAGATCCGTCTCACAGTTACTTCCCTTTGAGCCAGGCACTACCTATTTTATACATTTTTTCTTCCTTGTGTAAAATCTTACTTTACTCTCCATTAAATTGCATTTTTGGTGAGAAATGATGTTCTACAGTGGTATTCAGTTTACTACAATGATTTTTGCAAAATGCATTAAAGCTTGAAAAATACATCTCTGCTTATACTGATAAAGATTATTCTTTTTGAACATTAAAGCATACAGTCAAGCAAATATTTCCAATCCTACAATTGAAAACACATTTGAAAGGCATTTACAAAGCAGTCAGTTACTATATGTCTTACCATTCTTTCTTCTTTAATTAATTAAGTCTTTCTGCTTTATATATATTTTTTCCTTGGCCCTTATTGCAATATTCCAAAATTTTCATAGATCCTTCACAATGAACCACTTCTAATTTAACTGGAATACATTGTTTTCATTCTCAGTTTTTCTGGATACAGAACTCACCACTTCTCCCTTTAATGATGTTTGTATACACTTGCAAGCAAAGGAAGCATTTAACTTTGGAGCCTGGCTGCAACCCGCAAGCAGCGATTCTAGCACCAATGGCCATCACTGTCTCGTGAGACAGCCAAGCCCAAGCCTGCCAGGTGCTCTTGGACAGTCTCCTGAGGATGGCGCATGAAGGGATGATCATGTCCGGCCCCACGTTGCCTGTAAATGCCAGTGGGATGGCAGTGGAACTTCCTCCCCTCCCTCTTTTGAGGAGATTTACAAACTGCTGGGGCTCACCTGCCAGGAGGTGTGGGGGAGGGGTGACCAGGAAACACAAAGCTATGCTGCCATCGCCCAGGGCAGCTGCCCCTCTGTTGCCAGGCTGAACGTTTTGGCAGAGTGTGGGCCACCACTGTGACATTTGTGTGAGCTCCATGAGCTGGAAGGTATGGCTGATGGCGGGGAAGGAAGATCTGCTCTGGTGAGGCTTGACTGCCTTTCAGGCCCTGCTCTGGGCTGCCACCTGCTTGACCTCCACCCTGCCTTGGGTCCCGCATCAGCCCGCAACAAGGGGACATGCCACTTCCAGGCCAGCCTGCCTGGCAGATGGGCGAGCAGACGACCCTCAGGAGAGGCATTAAGAGAGTCCGGAGGGTGTACCTTCCGGGGTACCTTCGGCTTCGACGGCCCGAAAGGCAGCCAAGCCTCGCCATGCCCTCCCCCAGCAGCCCTTTGGCTGATCTCAACAAACCCAGTTTGGATCTTCCTTCCCCACCCTCAGCATTAGGGCTCGCTCACAGCATTCTCAGCAGCTGCCTGCATTCGCCCAAAGTGTGTGGGTTGGTGGGCGGGAGAGGGAAGGGGCACCAGGCAAAGGAGCGATGTGGGCAGCATAGAGTCATGCTCCCTACATAGGATTAAATAGTGTATTTTGGATGATCAGTAGTATTAAAAAAATAGAGAGGGAAATTGTATCTCTGAGGCAAGGAGAGGCCAGGCAAGGCATCCTTTAATGTGAGTGATGTCAAATTGGCCATGCCTGCCCAATCACATGGCCACCCAGCATGCCCACCCAGTCACATGACCACCA
>AZIM01007854.1:101-14946 GCA_000516915.1 Ophiophagus hannah | reverse complement strand
AAGCTGACTTTGTAAGAATGCCGCTTGGTAATAAATTGGTAATAATTCAAGTTAATCGTGCACACGCTGTACTTTGCACGGAACGTTCCTCATCTGAGGTTTGCCATCCAAGACAGGAATATCCCGGCATGCACAATGCCTACAAATGATGATGATGGTGATGATGAAGAAGCCATGCCTTCAGTTGTGTTCAGTTCTTGGCAATTATAAGGACTAGTGCTCTCCACATTTTCCAAGACTGCTTCTTTCAGTGGTTTTATGCTCCTGAAGTTTTATGCCTTAAAGAAAAGCTTAATTGTTGGTAACTATTGCCAGCATCTTCTCACCTAGAGAGGTGCCTAAGTAGACTTTCCTAGTATCTAAATCCATTTTGAATTTTCCACTGAAATTTCCTTGACTGTCACGATCTTCCTCCAGCAAAATGGATTTAGATACTAGGAAACTCTACTTAGGCATCTCTCTAGGTCTTGATTCTCTTGGACTTCTCAAAAGCTTTAAAAATCATTAAGATAGAATTTTTAAGTCCTGAATGTGACATTTTTTTCTTACAAATTGAGTATGGTGGATCATACACAGAGGGTAGCAGGATACTGCTTATTTGCACTGCCATTCTGACCTGCAGTTATTGCTGATGCCCTGGATGAAAATGCCCCTTGGGGCTAGAAACACACCCTGCACATACTAGTCATTCAGCGAATGAGTTTTTGTGCTCAGTGTGTCCTGTACCAAAAGGCATCATGCTTTTCTTGGACAAATCTTTGGAAGAAGGATGGAATTACAGTGTTATAATGCTGTATAAGCAAATCAGCTTTGCATTTCCCAAGATAATGTCAGGATTTGCTTTCTTCTCCTCCTCCTCCTCTTCCTCTTCCTCCTCCTCCTCCTCTCCTCCATCATCATCATCATCATCATCATCATCATCATATGATTTCCTAATAGGGGATATATCTTACTAGTGTTAGTAACTGACCAATAAGCAGTATATCTTCCTTAATTCCTGAAATAAATGCTGACTGAAATTTTCCATTGGGTAAAACAACAGAGATATGTACAAAAGCTGCTTTCAAGACATTATTTCAAAAAAAGATTTACTGGGATTTCCCAAACAGCACAGTCTAGGGCTCCTCTTGTAATTAGTTGTACTCATTGGATATGCAAAACAATCTTGATTCTTTTTAACTTCAGCTTCTGAACAAATGTAAATTCATTCCTTTTGTATGCTATAGTTTTCCTAGGATATCTATGTTAGGTGCCAAAATGATATTTTCTTTTCTCTTCTAAATGCATGAATTACACTGCAATTACATGACCCAAGGTTGGGCAAAGGTTTCTTTAGCTTGGCTCTCCCTGTTGATCAAACATTAGCTGTGAGTTCAGGAGGACCACAGAGTCATAGACCTATTCCTTCGGCAGGCATGTGAATCCATCCACAACTGGGACAAGAATTGATATTTTATCAAATAATTTATGAAGAAATGGCACCTCCAATTTGCCAGAAATCTAGCTGTCTGAAGTTGCTCTTAATTTAATAAATTAAATTAATTTATTGGCCACCTATTTTTCCACAGGATAATTCTGGGAAGCTAGACATTAGTTTAAGCCTCAGCCTACTTTATTTTATCCAGATTCCCCAAAAGACATTCTCCAAGATGCATTGTAAACATTAACTCTGAGATTCCAATTGCCCACTCTTGCCATACATTTTACCAATAAAAACTGACTCATCTTTTAATATTATTCTCAGGCTTTCTTATTCGTCTCTGTTGATGACACAGAAATGCTGTGTATGTTTATAAAGAAAAAGAAGAATGCAAAGTTTATTCAACAGAGTTTGTTCCTCCTTCACCAAAGCAGTCTTTCATACTCATTAATGCAACTCATTTTAGCTGACTCTCAGGGCAAAGCTATTTCCTGTCTGATTCTTGTCAGCAAGAACAATATTAACTTTACCAAAATTTTAAGGAAAACTAACACCAAAGCCAATAGCAGCTGTAGCGTAAACAATACAAGTAGGGATGTGCTGCCAATTTATTAACATGGGCCTCTCCTATCAGAGAGGGCGATGGGGGAGGAAAGGCATTATGTGATGGTCCAGAAAAACCCAAGGCATTCTGTTTCACTTGCTTTCTCCTTCCAGTTGTTTGTCTAGAACTACGTTAAGAGAAATTGATTGATAGCACTAGTTACAAAGCATGAAAATTTAATAGAAATACAACATGTAAGTTTTTCAGGGGATATCAGGGGATATTTGAACAAACCTGGCACTCAATCTCCAGAACAACATACTTGCCTTAAGAATAAAAGTTATTGAATTCAGCCAGTTTTATTCTGAGGCAAAACATAGAATCTTCTAAAATGTTCCTTTGTTTTCTAAGGAACCAATCTGCCCACTCAAATTTTGTGTTCCAATTTGCAGAGTGTCTAGAGGAATAAATACAGATGATGATTTTTCACTGATAAGGTCTGTAAGGGCAATTGCAGGGTCAGCATGGAATAGCAACAAGAGATTTGGAATACCCCAATCTTGCTTGTCTTTCAAAAAGCTTTAAGACCTGGCTTTTCCAGGCAATACATCAGATATTGTTCCTGTATTATTTTATTTGCTTGGGACTCTGAAATTGCTTCCTGTGCAATTTTTTTGTTTTGTTTTTTCAAAAAAAATTATGCTTTTTTTAATGCTGTTCTGAGTCATGCCTAAACAAACTGCTTTAACAAACAAAATAATAAATACGGACATAATCTATTTGTGATAATACATCCTTTTCCCGAGCTATACTGTATTTGTAAAAAATGGCAACTAAGGAGATTGAATACTTGTAGCAAAATCTCTCACTCATCCATTCACTTATAAAAATTATCAACTGACAACTTTGTGACATGCATTATTCCTACTCTGTACATTATTTGGCTTGTACAAATGCTTCGGACATATTGAGACCTAAGGGTTGAAAGGAAGTTGAGAAATGATGATGATGAGTGATGCAGAAATTAAATTAATTAATAATCAAAATTAAAAGATACTATCAAAAATGTTGCACTAGAAACTGAATAACTGCATCATGAAATTGCAAAGCTGGAAGGAATATGAAGGCTAAATAATGCCAGAAATGCATAAAATTGGTCTAGAGTTTTTCCTGCCTTTTTCAGTGGTGTCACTTGATTTAAGTTACATGTAACTTCGGAGTCTTTTGATACTTATTTGGGAGTAGGTTCAGGGACTTTAATGGAATGCAGACTAACAAAATAAAAAGAAGCAAAACCAAAAGTATGGAACAAAATGTGTCATGTACAATGTAGGAGAAGCTGACTGTGTCTTCTTAGTAATGCCACTTACATCTTTGAGGATACAGTCAAAAGTCTTAGAGTTTCCAAAGGGCTACACAGGGTGGTATTTCTGATCCTGCAGTTCTTGTGTTGAGATTGCTTATTAACATCAGAAAACTGAAAAAGTACAATTATCAACAAACAAACAATAAATTGTTATTTATTTAATAGACTGACTGTTAAATTGAGGATGTATGAATTAAATCAAGGTTTACTATCTACATTAGATATTTAATTACAAGAATAAAAAACAAATGATGTTAGATAATATACATTAATTACATTCAGGTTTAACAGAGGTTTCCCTCCATTTCCCTCACCCATTAAATTAAATTTTAGAATATGTATATGCATACATATGCAAAATACACAGAGATCATATTGTCATATAATATTCACTAAAATATAGTATATTTCATTGATTTGTTGAATGCTATCTTGTGGTGATTTATAGTATATTACAGGATATTCCTGCAGTTTTTCAATATAATAGTTTATTATAGTTTATTATTAATTGAGAATTGAAATCCATCTATTTATCAATGAATTCATTTCAGTAGTTTACATTGCTTTTAAAGCATAGCAATTCTTTCCAGAAGCAGAAAAAGGTGACTTGAACATCTTCTATGTGCCTGAAAATAATGAAATTTCGGTTCTGAATTTTTTTATCATCACAAAGCGGCTGACAGATAGTAGAGTGTCCCCAGTGCCAGATTTTTTCTCTTGCAAGCTACCTAAAAGGTTATTGCCTAAACCCACATCTTTAAATAATAACAAGTAGAAAGAGGATTGTTTCATAGGCTTTATTGAGATACAAACAACCATGCTGTAAAAACAAATTACAGTTATTTTTGAAAACAAGGAATGTGAAATTTATAACTACAAAGTATTTTGCATTAAGAATGTTTGTAGCATATGTCACTTCCACTTCCAGAATGGAGTATAAGAAAAAACACAAAATACTAAAATGGCCATTTCTTTTTTACAAAGTGCTTCTTTTGAAAAGTTTTATAAAATGCATTTCTTTAGGTTTAATCTAATAGGGAATTACCAATACACTACTGTCATTTCATAAAGCTATTTCTACTTTCTCTTTTCTGTACAGTAGTCTCTCTCTGTCTCTCTTCCAAATTTAGCATCTTTCATTGCCCATTCAGATTATGAAGAAAAGAACATTTACATTTATAATGCAGAGCATATAGAAAAATATCCCCTTTATTCTTTCCCTGGAAATTTAGGAATTGTAAAAAATCAAAGCAGACAAAGATCAAATGTCTAGCATTTTATCAAACAATATTATTTAGAGAGACACAAATTCATTTACATAATACAGAACAGTGGAATTTTGTGGCATAGACACAGTGTCTGTCTGTCTGTCTGTCTGTCNTGTCTGTCTGTCTGTCTGTCTGTCTGTTGACATGATCTCTGATTTTAATTCCTTCCTGCTGATGTCTCTGAATTGTTGTATTTTCAACACTGTGAAGATAATGTTCTGGAATAGCTGGAATATTAATGTATCCAGAAGTAACACATTGGAAATCAAAAATTCTCCGGATTGTCTCAAATAAATGTCTTATCTTGTTTGTATGGTTATTGTTGATTATTGGACAGGCAGCAGAAATAGGTCAAAGGTCAATAAATGCTATAAATAACTGTCATACTATTGTTACCCCAACATTTTAAAGGAGCAATTTCCATTAATTTTGCTGGAATATGATTCTACATGAATACATTGGGGCAATAATAACAATTCTCTTAATTTCTGTATCATTCTGCATGTTGACATAATTTCAAGTATCAAGTAAAAAAAAAAAAAAAAGCAGACCTTTCAGTATCAATAATGCCAGAAGGCTGTCCTTTACCACACAACAAATGTAATTTGCTATATTACAATAAATTCCATATATTAAAAGATGGAAAAGAATTATACAAATATTTTTCATCACTTGATATACACAGATTAATACTAAAACATCAATATGAAATGTGGCATTTATTTGTATTATTTCTTAGTCTATTGCTCCAATTAATTGGATTACACTTCCTCAAATGATATTCAAACTGCTTTCATAAATGATTGTATTTACAATGCTCAAGCTACTGATAAGCATACTGTTTATTCCTGTATAACTGATATTATTCCTGCATAATGTCCATTTAGGACAGAAATGCAGGTCAGTGGTTTGAAAACTAAACAAACACTACAAATACTCTATAGACCTATTTTAATCTGTACATAAAGCTAATACATTTCAATGATCTCTCAGTAACTCCACAGGATCTTTTTGAATTCAATTTCTAATTCCTGGTTAAACACTGATGAGCTCTGGGCCAGAATATGCACCCCATTCTTAGCTAGCAAATTAAATTGTTATACAGTAAATAGCTACCCACATTTACCCCTACATGTTGTGTACAGAGTTTTCCCTTAATGAATCTGGTCACAGAAGTTGTCTTTCTTTTTCTAAATAGTGCATTACAGTGCTGTTGATGTTGCCTAATGCTGATGATGTTGCCTAGTTGGGAAATCAAACATCTGCAAGCACAGAGAGCATCAAGGACTCTACAGTTCAACTACAGAGTCTACAGATATTTTTTCCATTAGAGTTATATAAATTTTATCAAACAAATACAATTCCCTTTATCTTTATATAGTACAGTACTGTACTTTTAAAATTATCTTTATATCCTGCCTTTTCTTTGGAAGAATGATATAGCTTATAGAATAATTCCTTCCTCTCATTTTCTCCAAGCAACTTTTGAACTAGTTTGAGCTAAAGGTTACCCAGGAAGCCCTTTATGGCTAAAGATAGATTGGGTCTCTCTGGTAGCAGTCCAGCCTCTTAAACACTGTCTAATAAAAATGGCTGTCATATTACCATTCTCCTGGACCCATATTAATACTGAACTTTCCATTGAAGCCTATCTTAAAAAGAGATGAGCAATTTTTGCCATTCACTGACTGATGTTGCTCTACACATTTCTGTATTTAAAGTAGAAGTCTAGTATGGTCATACCCAATCACAATTAAATGTTATCTTACATTAATAATGAGAACCTATGAAAGTAGTGATAACTATTTTTCTATTTATGAATTTAATATCTTGACAATATCTTCAGTTCTAACATTCAAATATCCATTTTTATGTAAAAAGAAATATATATTTAATATACAGTAGCTATATGATTGTTTTTTCTAAAAAGACTTATTTTAAAAGTCTGATACCAGATAAAAAGTGGATTATAAGGAATATGAAAAGGTAATATGAATCTTAAAAAGAAATATACTTAACAGCAACTGAAGATTCCACATCTGCAGGGTTGTCCCTTTGTAGCATGATATATAGATCACACTATAGATACACAATTTAAACATGGCTGAGAAGAACAAAAAAAACCAATTCTCACCTTTTCTAACACATTTACTCACAGAGAAATATAAATTATAGAAAATTAGAGCATGTTAATAACCATTGACATTGAAGAGGTAGGTAATAGTTCTTCTTTTATTATCTAAGTCCCCAAAATGAAATCATTGTTTAGAAATGTAAAATATTTTGCACTTAGAGTGACTTCATACATAACCACAATTTACACAAATCTTTCGCTTGGGAATCAGTATCCATTTTCAAAGGAAAAAATCATTACATGTAGCAATCCAAAGTGGTTTTTACATTGTATACCTCCTGCTATATAAGCAAGATAAATTATTTACTTGACATCATGCATATAGAATGCATAAAAATGGTACAGAATTGTGGCTAATTCTTGCAAATCAGAGCAGGAAATATATATACAGCTCATTGCATGTATGTAGTACATATACATTCTGGCAACTAAACAAGAATTAGCTCACACTGTCATATTTCCCATAGTTACCTATAGCTGCAAAAGTTGGACCTTGAAAAAAACTGACCAGGAAGAAAATTGACTTGTTCATGCTGTGATGTTGGAAAAGGCTCTTGCACATTCCTTATACAGCAAATGTGACAAACAAGCAAATATTGGGCATATAAAACTAAACATAGAGCTGGAATCATTTCGCCTTATATATTTTGGCCATCTCATACAATCAAACTCGCTGGAAAAGTTTGGAATCATTTGTAAAAGGAAATGAGGCCACTATAAAAACATGGTTGCTAGATATAATCAAAGCCAACACTGCCAGACCATAATATAAGTAAAAGAAGTCATACAATGTGGAGAGAGATGGTTCATAGAATTAATGAAAATTTGACACAATCAAACAGATAGCCTCCATCATCAGCATATATGCAGGCACCGTTAAGTCTGGAAAGGAATTTTTGTCTCTTCTATGTAATTAATATGTAAAATATTTCAAATACGTTCAGAATAAAGTACTGGATTTGTTTTCTCCAATTCAGAGTTTCCAGATATATTTATAGTTTCCACAGTCTTTAGTTTCCATTACCCAGAGCCAAGTTAACAACACTGTAAAGAATAGATATTCATGATGATTTGGTGCTTCACAGCAAACTATTTAGAACATCACCAATTTTTTGATGATACATTCATGTGTGTGATTTGTTTTTCCCCCACTATGTGATTATTTTTACCTTCTATTTCCTGGGATATGAAATGCCATAATCCAATATAATAAATTATACCCAGGACTACTTTTCACATGTATTTTACTAGCAGAATTTATAATATCATTACTATAAATTCAATGATTTTTCGTTTGTAATTAAGGCAGGGATTCTAATGATTACATTCACCATTATTTGAACAATATGGAAATTGTTATATAGTGGCTTTATATCAAAGTCATAAACTCCAACTAAGAGGGATAACAGTATTAGACAGTATGCCACCGAGAGTCAATGGAGCCATGCTTAATCAAGCTACAATATTATGCATACTAGTACAGAAATAAATCCCACTAAATTTAATAGATCTTATTTTAAAATTAGGCCTTTACTGGATTACACTAGTAGATTGCAATCCTATATACTATTAGAGAGACAACTGTATTGAATTCAGTTGGACTTAGTTCTGAGTAAAATAGGTATAAGCATTGTATTAGAACATCAGTTTAATATATAATGATCAGGTTGGCCTGAAAATCATTCTACACTGATGGGATATTTTGGGAGAATAAGTTAATTTACCTGTTTAAATGAAGCTGCTGAATTATGCTTCATATGCAAATTAACTGGTTTTATTTATCATGTAATGCTGAATCTTGGTACAGAAATATTTTCCCTCAATGCAATTATCTCCAAGATTAATATTTTTCTCTACCAATAATTTCTGCATAATGATAAATGGATGTTCAGTCACAGCATAATTTTTTAAAGCTTTTGCAATAGATTTCCCCAAGACCCATCCTTAGTGCATGCAGTTATGTATGTAATAATTCCATTTTAGCCAAATGGCTTTATATACATACCGTGTTCAAATGCAGCAAGGCAGTGAAGTGGAATGTTTATATGTGTGAAACAAGAATCAATAAATTTTCCATTTACAGATGTTTGTTCATTTTTCATATCTCTAAAAATCATGAAACTAAGATACAAGCACAAAACCACAACAGACAACAATGCTGCTCATACCTACAGTGAGTATTACAGAAACACACGACAGAGTACCTGATGATCATTCCTGAATGTCTAACTTTTTGAATTTTATCAACACTCTTGAATTGAAACCTGCAGAACTTCCCAGCAGTAGTAGTGGCAGTGTGTGCTGTATGAAGAACTAAGCATTCTTTCTCCCAATGTAATCAAAGGTTATATTAAGCAGAATTTCCACATTTTAAGAAGTACTGTTTTTATTGCAAATAAAATGATCTGAGTCTTAAGTCCCCCCACTTACCCTGTGCTCCTCTCACTATGATCCATATGGCATAACCTTGTCACTTGCTGTCATAAAGGCTTTTAAAAAGAAGTACTACAAATGACCTATAAAAGATATGGTATCAAAAGGGCTTAAGACGGATGCTTATTACAGTAGTTAATATTCAGAAAAAGGTTGGGCTTGTATATAGCTTAAGAAAAAACATTGCTTGCTGGTTGATATTTCTTGGTTCTTTGTTGCATCTTTTGTAAACACAGAAATAAATGAAGTTCTAGGCAAATTTGCTGAAACAGTACAGACACTTGGAAGATAAAAGTGTACTACAAAATGTAATTATGATTTTTAATCTAACCATAGTCTGTTTCTATATAGCAAACAACTCTTTCATCTGTGTTTCTTTCCTGCATTGCTAAGACTATATAAAGTCTCTACCATGGTCATGCTGAAGCTTCAATGTATTCATTTTTTGGCACTGCTACCCTTAGGTATTCTGGATTCTCAGCTGGAGGAAGTTTAACAATGCCATTAGGCTTGTTGTCTCTGGGCATGAAGTCTTGCTGATAGTCTGGATTGTCCAGACTGATTTGGTAGTTGGCTGTCTGGTCCCAATAGGAAGAGCTATCAAAAACTGTGTTAGCCAAAGGCGAGAGGCTTGTGTTGAGATATTCTGGGTTATCCAGTGCTGTGTTATGCAGCTTTTGATGATTTGAATCATTCATAGGCTTTGGATCAATGGGAAGGGAGAAAGTATTGTAGACTGGATTTTGTACCATAGAAGCAGATGTATTGGGGGTCACTTGCTGATTTACATATTCTGAAATGATTTTAGAAAGACAAAACATGTGTTAAGAACTGTATATATCACTCAACCTTTTGCCTTAATTTAATTGCAAATAATATAAATGTTAAAATTTTATATAACTGTGGCATTGTTTATCAATTATTCAATTGATACAGCCTTCTGTAGACAGAGATCACATTAACTTATGCAATTACAGCATTTTAAAAATCAAATTTATATATTACAAGCACCACAATCTGCAATTAATTTTATCCATTGGTAAAGATGCATCTTCTTTAAAATCAATGGAGCCTCCTTCACTTAGTCCTTGTGAAGCCCTGGCATCTGATGAGAGACTAGCAAAAGAAAAGCATTATAGCAGTGTTTGATGCAGCTGAACCTAGCAGGTCTATGAAAAGTTACGGAAGAAATAGTGCTCTGAGGAGTCACAACACATTTCCTAGTTGCAAAAATCTTCCCTTGGGATTTTATGAGTTTGTTTTTGAACTCTCATTTTTTCTGCTTCTCTAGTGCTTTTTCTGTGGCTCTATTTGTTTATATGAAACTTTATGTATAACATTCATTTTCAGGACTGTTGTTAATGAAGCCATGACACATTTCAATATTAAACTTCCTATGAACAAATAGAATCCAGGTACAACATGGACAATTTATTATATAGGTTGGAAGGGACAACTAGTAAAAATCTCAGGCAGATAGGACAGCAGTTAGGAAAACAAAAGTCTAAAAGACATTGAAAAACAAAACGAATAATATATTCAGGGGTGGGATTCAAAAATCCCAGCAACTGGTTCGCTGCCCAGTTGCTGGGTGGGTGTGGCCCTGGTGGGTGTGGCCTACCGGAACTTCTGGGGGATGGCTGTTTTTTGCCTTCCCAAGGGTCCAGAGGCTTCCCTTGGGCCTCTGAAGGCCCCCCAGAAGCCGGAAACAGGCCTGTTTCCAGACTTCTGGTAATTCCGGAAGGTCCATTTTCCCCACTCCCAGAACCTCTGCGCGGACCCTGCACTTACCTGCACTGAAATGCACTGCTGAAATTATAAGTGGCTAAAAAACTTATGCCTATTTTGAGATATTTCCTTACTTAAACAGAAAAAAAGAATTACTATGGATGGGCAAAAAGCTATGGGAGTGACTTCCAACTTCTTCTGGCTTCCCTATTGGCAGGGAAAGGAGGAAGCTGGCAAGGAACATTGGAAACCTTCCTTCCTTCCTTCCTTCCNTCCTTCCTTCCTTCCCTCCCTCCCTCCCTCCCTCCCTCTGTCCCTCCCGGCCTTTGAATTCCTTGCGGCTTTTCTGTTTTTCTGTTTACTTTACTTGTGGTAAGCTTGCAGGGAGATTGTTAGTGAGAAAGCCAGCAGAAAATTGCAACTCCAAGGTCAGCGGGCAAGTATGTCTAGTGAAGAAAAAAGGGATTGAGAGAATAGCTGGAAAACTGTTGCAGAACATTCAAAATGAGCATCATGTGACAATAGTAGTAGCCCAGCAGTACTGAAACAGCCATAACTTCCCCACATTTATTCTCTCTGCAATCATGGACAGATTCCATAAGTTAGCTCATCTGATGTACCTTAGCTCAAAAATTGTTTTAGCCAGGAATGAGAATTTTAGTAGTATACTAGAATACTTGTGCCCAATTAAAGGTTATAGGAATGAGAGTTGTAGTGGTATATTCCAGATTTAATAATCTGGAATGATGGATGCTGTTAGCACCTCTGTTTATTTACTTATTAAATTTATATGCCATCCAACTATCCAGAGTTTACCTTCATGGATCATATTGCTCTGATTTCAACTGAGTGTAGCTTTGCTATTATAATGTCTATTTGTGAAAAAGAAATTCAGATTTGTCTGCCAATTTAGAGATGCATCCCTCTTTAAATATACATTAAATGGCAAACTTTATGCCCAAGTTATTTATAAAAATCTTATATATTGGGTTGTATTTTGTTCATATGTTGGCTGATGAATAGATAGGTTTTAGAACCCAAAGCTAGATTATGGATCATGGTTTAATCATACATAACATCTAGTGGAAAATAATATTGATAAAGCAAAGCCTGGTTGTATGCTGTCATTGATTTTAGGTTTGCATTTAGATATACATCTAGAATGTGGTACTGACTTAAAAATTATATTGTAGACAGATGTTTGCTGAAGTCAATATGAAAAGTTTATGAAAATTCTAAATTAAAAATCTCAGGGAATGTAAAAGGACATTACTCCAGAAAAATTCCTGTCCATGTTAGGCAGAGCTGTATCATGATATTCTTGCTATTTATGGTAATCTACTTAGCAATTATTTTGTGACTAAGTTAAATAACTTCATATATCCTCCAAAACACATTTATAAACACAATGAGGTCTGTTTATATGCAGAGCATATAGTACTGTTAATATGTACCAGTTAGTTACAAACCAGCTTTGCATATTTTGGCTGATTATTGTGCAGATAGATAGAATACAATTCTTTATTGGCCAGGTGTGACTGGACACACAATGAATTTGTCTTGGTGCAAATGCTCTCAGTATGCATAAAAGAAAAGATACATTTGTCAAGANCATTTGTCAAGAATCATAAGGTACAACATTTAATGATAGTCATAGGGTACAATATTGTACAGAGGAAGCATTGGAAAAAAAATATTCCAAAATATATTTGGTAAACTGTCAAGGGTGTCAAACTCAAGGCTCATAGGCCAGATCTGGTGCTTAGATGTGGCCCTCGGGGCCAGCCTGGAAACAGCAAAGGACTGGCTCACAGTGCCTCTGCCAGCAACAATGCAGGGGCTGGCAGAGGACCATTTTCACTGGCACAGGAATGCAGGAGGCCATCACAGCTGAAAAGGGGTGTGGCGGCCTCCTGCAGCCCTCTGCCAGCAAAAACGGGGCTAACAGAAGGCTGTTTTTGCTGGAAAAGGGCTGAAGGAGGCCAAAAATAGGGCAAAAATGAGGCATGGGGAGCATGCATGATCTCTTTGAGCTCCATTTTCACTGGCAGAGGGCTGCAGGAGGCTGTTGCGTCCAAAAATGGGGCATGGGGGTGCCTCACGTGGCTCTCCTGGCTCCATTTTCGCTGGCAGAGGGCTATCAAAACAAACTAAAAAAAGGGCTTCCAGTTTGATGTCGGAGCGGGACCAGATGCGAGGAGTGGACCTCTATAAACCTGCACCAAATCCTCCTCATTGGAGGCCCCCAGAGAGCTAAAGTCACCCTGTAGGCATGACAAATAAAGGAGGGGCATCCTGCAGGTCGCGGAGAACGGTGGCTCTCCAGCTGGACCCAAGGATTCCCTCCCATCCAACAACAAAAAGGAGAGGCAGCCATTATGGCTGCCGTTGAGCTGGGGCAGCCAAAGAAACAAAGAAAGTGCTGGAGCAATGTAGAAGAACAGTGATTGGAACTGGAGGAGGTGAGTCTTTTTTTTTACTTAGAACTTAACCCCAAAGAAAATAAACCCCAGAAAAGAGACTCTTTGAAATATTTGTCAAAGTGGCAATTAATTACAGAGATAAAAATTATAGACCAGAAGGGGGGAAAGGAACTAAAGGAAGAATGCTAAATCTTTAAAATACAGAAAGATTGGATCTTTAAATTTTATTGATAATATTTTGGTAAAGCATTTTAAAATTCTGGAACCACTTGTTTGAATACTATTTGTAAAAAACAGAAATAAAGATTGGTCATTTGTGCAACATTGAAATCTAAGCTGATGGCATCATCTATTGGTGAATGGAATATTTACTAAATTCCTACAACCTTTGGAAGTAGTGATAAGACAAGGATAAAGAAGGATACAGAAGTGGATCTATATTACACCTGGAGGTCTGCTATTTACTGTTTACTGTTTACTGTTATTTACTGTAACAGTAAATACTGTACTGTGCTATATGTTTACTTTATGGCTATTGAAGGTTTAATTGTGAGAGCATGAAAGACATTTAAAGCAAGTGATTTTCAAATACTAGGATCTATTACTGAATTTATAGAATGGATTTAAGGAGACATTTGGAAATCTTCCTGGATCATTAAAATGGAACTAATTAACTAATTGTGGGATACAAAGAATTATAACTATTACATCCCGCTTAGGAGCAACACCAGGACTGAACACATAGTTTATAAGCTAGCTTTTGGAGGCTATAGACAATAGAGACTCTACAGTGGCAGACTGCTGGCAGGCTATTGAGAAATATTTGGACCTATTAAAAGACAAGATGTTGCAACAGGGTGGGATGACTGGATTTCAAAAAGAAATAGTGTTGATGCTTCAAAGTATTTATGATACGTTGACAAATAATCACAGAGAGATAAAAGACTTAATGCATGACATTGTGTGGAAATCAGAAAATGTTCAACAATGGACAACAAATAAAAATCAGGAAACACAGAAAATAATAGAATGACCAGAAGAAAAAACAAGACAAAGCAACAAGAAGAACAAGAAAAGAAAGAGAAGACAATAAAGACTTATGAACCAAATCAGGGATAATACATATTAAAACATCAAAAAATGGGAATGGACATTTTTAAAGAGAAGATAGGGGCTTGGGCAGACCCCCCTGGAGAGATGGCAGTAAAAGATAGCAGAAATGGAAGAAATATTTGGGTTAAATATGAAAGATATAGACAGAGACAAAGACCCAAGGGAGAGTTTGGAAGGCATGCCAAAAAATGAATAAGAATTGTAATACTGATGTGGACAAAAGATGATGGTTAGAAAGGGAACGTTGTTTAATATAAGATTGGTTTTGTTGAAAGCTAGAATAGAAGTAGAAATAAGATTAAGGGGGAATATTATTATATAATATACTAAAAGTAATAGTTAGATGTAAAGATTAGATGTTGGAAGATTGTACCATTATGAATGTCTAAATAATTTATTTATTTATTTATTTATTT